>JAXCGZ010003878.1:0-80000 GCA_037179515.1 Halocaridina rubra
CCTCTGTGGCTGTAAGGTTGATGTTCTCTAATACCGGCCCTTGAGCTTCTATCACTGCAATCTGAGGGGGTGGGGTATTTTCTACTGTAAATACTGACTGAAACTCCTTGTTCAATTCTTTGCAGATCTCTTCATCCGTCTCAGTGATGCTTCCATCCGCTCTCTTTAGCCTTAAAACCTGTTCTTTTACCTTCAGTTTTCCTCTGATAAAGTTGTGGAAAAGCTTGGGATTTTCTTTAGCCTTCCTGGTGATGTCCCTCTCATAGTCTCTCTCTGCCTCTCTCCTTTTACTTAGGTAGTCATTTCTTGCTCTTTTGTAGGTTTGCCAGGCATTTATGTTTTTTCTCCTCCTATACCTTTTCCAGCATTTGTCTCTCCACTCCTTAGCTCTTTTACACCCATTATCGAACCATTTCTCTCTGGCATGAATTACACCTACTTTGGTGACAGGTATGCAGCAATCTACTATCTTCCCATATTTCTCACAAAAGATGTCATACATTTCTTGTACAGATTTGTTGTAAAATAAGGTTCTCCAGTCAAGAACTGCAAAAAGCATGTGTTTGAGATGAAATGCCTGAGGAGTATGATTGGCGTATCGCAGTTGGATAGGGTTAGGAATGAAGTGGGAGAGCAAGAATGGGTGTGAGGAGAGAAATTGCAGCCAGAGTAGATATGAATGTTCTGAGATGATTTGGCCATGTGGAAAGGATGGATGATGAAAGACTGCTAAAAAAGGTGATGAATGCGAGAGTTGATGGGAGAAATGCTAGAGTGAGGCCTTGGTTTGGATGGATGGATGAAGTAAGGAGAGCCCTGAATGATAGGAGGATGGATGTGAGGGAACCAAGCGTGCTAGGAATAGGGATGAGTGGCGAGTGATTTTGACGCAGCTTTGATTGTCATCTGCTGTTTCTACGGGGCTGCATCTTACAGAGGTAGCCTTGTGGTAGGGGCAGTAGGGTAGTTGGCAGTTGTGAAGCGACACAGGTTGTGGAAGAGCCTAGAGAATGGGCTGTGGCACTCCAGCAGTGCCATCTGAACGGTTGCTAGCTCCCTCGTCATTGCCCATAGTGCAAAGTAATCCTCTTATTGTTTTCTTTTTTTATATCGGCTACCCCCTATTAAAAGGGGAAACAGCCAAAGTAGATAGAATAGTTAGACCTCTATCTTGTCCCATTGTTGGTCTTTCAGAAGCCAGAGGGTGGGACATGCATAGTCTACAAGGTTTCATATGGCTTGCACATAGAAGGTTGTAAGGAGACTGAAGGATACACCGTCAAAAAGGTCTGTCGAAGGACGGTTTGGCACAGTTTACATTTGTCACGCAAGTGTTATATCTCGGGTCCGAAGGTTAGTCGGCTGTCGATTTTCACACCCAGGTAGAGGTGCTTGGTAACTCAGTCCACAGGCTTATTGCCTATGACCAGTCTAGCGTCTCGTCTTCATTGCAGAATGGGGAGAGACTTGGTTTTGAGGGCGTTTATCTTTAGTCCGAGGGAGATGGAGGCTTTGTATATCTTAAATTGGTGAGGCAGTGCTGGGTCTTATTTAAATTCCAGTCACCTCTTGTGACGAGGGCAAAGTCGTCTGCATAATTGAAGATCTTAGCTCCAGGTGGTAGTGCAATGTCCATTATTTTCTCTGTAAGACAGTTGAAGAGAAAGGGGCTGAGAATTCTACCTTGGGGGATCCCGTTTTCATGGACTTTATAGGTGGAATAATGCCCTTGAACTGTGACTGGAGTGTTACGATTTTGTAGACTCAGCTTGATCCAGGAGAGAAGGTTTCCTTTGATCTGCTTAGCGACCAGAGCAGAGTATAGCCGGTACATTGGCAAGTTCAAAGGCCTTCTCTAGATCAAGAAAAACAATGAATTCACGATGATCATTGATGAATGATAGCATGGAAGCTATGAATTCTGAGGCACCTAGGCCTGGCTGGTAGTCGAACATAATTTCATGGAACGGTGGGCACTTCCAACAAAGTCTGTTAAGCACCATCTTTTCCGCCGTCTTGGTCAGACAGCTTAAGAGGGAGACAGGGTGTAGATATTCCAGATTTTTTGGCTTAGGAATGAGCTGAATATCTGCCCTGCTCCATGGAGCTAGCCTGACTCTCTGCGTATATGTCTTGTTAATCAGAGAGAGTAGAGCAAGCTCCCCTTGGGATCCCATATTCTGAATCATCAAGTATGTGATTCTGTCCACATCTGGGGCTGTGTTCTTGGAACTCTTGCTAACTTTCTGCAGCTCAGTCAGAGTGAAGGGGGAATCTTGATCTTCGGTGATGATGGCCTATTCTACTTCATCCCATCTTGCAGTGGTGAGACCCTGAAGAGTTGCTCTGGTTGCAATGGGGAGCTGGTCGGAGTTAGCCCTCTCCGCAAATTTGGTGGAGAGTTCTTCAGCTACCCTGCTGGTGGCCCTGTGGAGGATGGTTCTAGGAGGTCCTCCTTTAGCAAAGGAGTTGATATTCCTCCACATTTGGCACACAGAGGTGTGAGCATCTGGGGTGGAACACCACTCAAGCCATTTCTTCCTCTTAATTTTTCGTGTCTCTTCATGGACATGTTCTTTGACTACCTGGAGAGTACAGTTCCTGTGCATTTTTGAGACGACGTTGAGCCGGTCATTGAGTTCTTTGACTCTATCACACTAGTACCACCTGTCATGATGATTAGCGTGATGTGGTTTGCAGAGGGGGATAGAGGAGTCAGCTGCGGCTTGCAAGGTGTTAACTAGTTCAGCCTCAGCTTGGTCAATATCTGCAGGTGGTGTATAAGCTAAGTACCAATTGCTGAGGTGCTCCTGGAATTGGCCCCAGTTTGCCCTCTTGAAATTCCATTGAGGAGGAGAAACAGGGATATGGAAGATTTCAGGAATTGTTAGATTGAGGTGGATCCCATTGTGGTCACTCATGACCAGAGGGTGAACTCTCCAAGTGGCATTTTGTTTTAGGAAGTTGAAGACGAAGGTGAGATCTAGTATTCCACCTATGTCGTGAGTTGGCTCGTGGTTGTTGAGCAAGGTGATGTTCTCTACCACGTTCTTCTACTTGAGTGTCTTGTAGCACCTCACGAGAGCAACTGAGAATAAACTCACAAATGAAGCAAGTCACAAAACTCTATCGTTCACATTTTTCATAATCATTAGAACAAAATTTCACAATGACATTAAATATATTGTTCATTCGGCACAAGAAAAATCATGTAATGACCCATGGAAGATTATAATTGCAGAGAACTTTCTGTTTACACAAAGTAATCAACGCTATCATGACGCGGTAAAGATTTAAAGGCAGAAAGCCTGGCAAAGCAGATTTCGCTCTCAACTTCTGAGCTATACATACACTATGCATAAGAATATTCATACATACTTAATGTAACAAAATATGTATTCATACTATGTCTGTAAATATGCATGCATGCACTTACGCTACAATAAACAAAACTATCATGCACAATAGCACTTACATGTGTATGTAAGAATAAACTGTCTTGAAATATATTCAAGACAATGTACATCTGTTTTAGTTAAGCTTAAAAATTTTTACAATAATTAATAGTTTTCTTCAAGTTTAAATCCTCAAATCAAAGATTTTTTCTCAAGCCATCATTCCTGTTATGTACTTAAGCAGTTATGTATTTTGTCAAAGATATTCTATATTTAAAATTATCTATTTCTATAAGCATATGAATAACATTCTTAAGTACAAAGAGTATGACTTCAAAGAAGCCTATATAGGATGTAATTCCTCTATATTTGATTCTGTGTAAAGTACTTATGGTTCTGATCCCTCTAAGTAGATTCTCGTTTGTTCTTGTAATTCAATTAGTCGTAAGTGTATGTAACATATTATTGATTTCTTCTATGTAATAAACCCTGTTGAGGGAGGAGTGTTTTATATACCTCTTATTAATCCTAAGTCATCTGTGACGAAAATGGGATATGTGATATAATAGCAACCTTCATATACAAACAGGCCTACACTCGGCAACATAAAAGATATCTAGAAGATTATAATCATTCTTGCAGGTAAGAAAGACATTATTGGCGACGAAAAAGGGATATGTGATATAATAGCAACATTCATATACATACTGGCTTACACTCGGCAACATAAAAGATATCTACAAGATTATTATCATTCTTGCAGGTAAGAAATACATTATTGGATGACGAGATGAACGAACTCAGAAGAAAGAGTTACGAGGGGAACGATAATAATAACCGATAACCAGTTCCTGCCAGATATCTTCCGCTCAAGAGGACATCGCATCCCAGGCAGCCAGGAAGATTCTTACGTCAGCCAGCAAAAAACCCTCAGCAGCAGACGGAAAGAAAACATTCGTCAATATAATTTTATGAATGTGTATAAGCTAAGTAAATTTTAATTACATGCATGTATGTTATGTAGTAAAGGTTATACAGTACCTGGATTAAGATAAAGATAATTATATAATAAGATAAAGATAGTTAAAGGAAAGTAATTAGGCTAAGCCTATAATAAATAAGGGCACAAGAATGACTTCTCAAATACCTGCACCACCTCATTTTTCTATTGAATGTGACCCTAGAACAGTGGCACATAGGTGGAGGAAATATATTGATTCATTTAAGATCTATTTGGATTGCTTGGCCACAAAAACTGACAAGCAGAGGGTCAGCATCCTACTGCCACATAACAGGCCCAGAGGTTCAGGATATATTTAAAACACTAACCCCTGAGGATAATACATATAATAAAGCCGTAGAAGCATTAGGGAACTATTATAACCCCAGTGAAAATATCAGGTACAAACGTAGCCTATTCATGGCAATTGAGCCTCGAGAAAATGAGAGTATAGATATGTTTGTCACAAGATTAAAGAAGCAACGTCAAATTTGCAAATATGATACCCATAACTCTGAGGAAGACTTAATAGTCGATTTAGTCATTTGTAAATGCAAATCCAGTGAGCTCTTAGAGAGAAGCTATTACAAGCTAAAGACTTGAATCTCCAAAAATTGTTGGAAATTGCAAGAGCTTATGAACAGTCTCGTGTTCAAAATAAAAGGATTGAGGAAAATTATAAAAAACCTCAGTCTGGAAGTGTAAATAAAGTAGTGCAGTACAAACAACCGAATAAATCAGGCTCAAGTAACCATAAATCACACAAAAAACAGTAAACTTTGAAAAAAGGTATAAGAACATTACTTCCAATTACTGGCAAGGGAATAAAGCACAGACACCTAATAGTAACAAATATAAAGAATGTTACAGGTGCGGTAATAATAATCATCATCCGAATGATAGATATAAGTGTCCTGGTTATAACAATGTGTGCCAGTTTTGTGGATATTATGAACATTTTTCCAGGAAACGTTTTAAGAAAAAAAAAAAAAAAAAAAAAAAAAAAACAAGGTGAAAAGAAAAACATACATTGTACAAAAGAAAGAGAACAAGAAAACTTAGGACAAGAAAACTTTGCTCTCCAACTAAATTCCACTTACGCAAATAAGAGAATAGTGTGTGAAGTACAAGTAAATGGAAAAAATATATAGAAATGCAGTTAGATACAGCTCCAGATATAACTGTGATTTCAGAAGAAGTAGCCAAGAGAATACCTTATCTGAAAATAGAGGAGGACACAAGTTCATTAATCACAGATTGCAATAATCGAAAGATTAAACAATAGGAAAAGCTGAAGTTATGGTAAAATATGAGAAACAAATTGTGGAGTTACCAGTTGTAATAGTAACAGGAAATAGAAAGGGATTGTTAGGTTTAAACTGGATAAAAGGCCTAAAGGTAAACTTTCCAGAAGTGATAAATAAAACAAATCTAAAGATAAATAGCATAAGTACACAAGATCTGATGGAAGAGTATGAAACAATTTTTAAGCCAGGTTTAGGTACTATAAACAATGTGACTGCAAACTTAGAATTAAAGGAAGATGCAATGCCAAAATTTTTGCCACCCTGACAAATACCTTTCGCACTGAAAACTCATGTCGAAAAAGATTAATATTGAGACTAGAGGAAGAAGGAAATTGGCAAAAGGTAAAATATAGTCAGTGGGCTAACTTTTAGTACCCGTAGCAAAGCCTGATGGAGGAGGAAGACTATGTGGTGATTATAAAGTCACAGTGAACCCACAATTAAAAGTTGCTCAAAATTCTTTACCTAACCCTAGTATTATGTTTCCTACTATGGGAGGTTGTAAGGTATTCTCAAAAATAGACTTGAAAAATGCTTTTCAGCAGTTAACAATGGACACAAAGTCACAAGAAATATGTAGTAATATAGTTACCTTATTTCAATATGTATCCTAAGTGTAATTTTGTATCTCGTGTAACTTGTTGTTTAAATAAAGGGGCCAATTAATTTTAGGGGAAAGGAGACTGTTATGTATTTAAGAAGTTATGTATTTTGTCAAAGATATTCTCCATATAAAATTACCACTTTCTATAAGCAAATGAATAACATTCCTAAGTACAAAGAGTATAACTTGAAAGAAACCTATATAGGATGTAATTCCTCTATTTTTGATTCTGTGTAAAGTACTTATGGTTTTGATCCCTCAAAGTAGATTCTCATTTGTTCTTGTAATTCCATTAGTCGTAAGTTTATGTAACATATTATTAATTTCTTCTATGTAATAAACCCTGTTGAGGAAGGAGTGTTTTATATACCTCTTATTAATCCTAAGTCATCTGTGACAAAAATAGGATATGTGATTACCTAATTGTGATTACCTAATTGTGTTTACGGGAAAGAGCCCAAAGCTCGTATCTTCCCGTCTCCTCATCGGTTCCATTTTTAGACTTAGTGATACTTATCGTACCTGTCCTTAAAACTATGGATTGAGATAGCATTAACTACCTCCTCGCTTAGCCAATTCCAATTATCAACTACTCTTACACTGAAAAAGTATTTCCTTACATCCTGCAAACAAGTTTTCTTACGAAGCTTCAAACTATGACCTCTAGTTCTAGAGCCAGCCATATCGAAATATCGATCCCTATCCACTCTATCATAACCATGAAGGAATTTAAAGACTGTCACCATATCCCCCCTTACTCTTCTAGCTTCGAGTGATGGCAAGTCAAATTCCCTCAGCCTCTCATCATAACTGAGATTGCGTATTTCTGGCGCCAGTTTCGTGGCATGTCTTTGAACTTTTTCAAGCTTAGCTATGTGCTTTTTCAAGTGCGGATTCCAAAAGGGGGCTGCATATTCGAGTTTTGGCCTCACATAGGTTACATAAATATTTCTGAACATTTCCTTGTCCATGTGCCTGAAGGCTACCCTTACATTTGATAAGAATGCATATGCTGCCCTTACTACGCCATTTATATGTATTTCTGGAGACAAATCTGCCAGTATGTTTACTCATAGATCTCTCTCATTTTCTGTCTCTTGAAGTTGTACTCCAGCCACCGAGTAGTCAAGCTTGGGCCTTCTTGCACTTGTACCCATTCTCATTACCTTACATTTTGAGGTATTGAATTTCATTAGCCACTTTTCTGACCACTCATGCAGATTATTTAGATCCTCCTGAAGTTCTCTACCATTGTTCTCGTTTTTTACTTTCTTCACAATCTTTGCATCATCTGCAAACATATTCATGAATGAATTTACAGACTCTGGTAGGTCATTTACATATACAAGGAACAAAAGTGGCCCTAAAACTGAACCCTGTGGAACTCCACTACTAACTCTTCTCCATTCAGACACTGTCTTACTTTAACCCTCTGTTCCCTTCCTTCTAAGTAAGTTTTTATCCATTCCAAGACATTTCCACCTATTCTAGCCATTGATTGCAGCTTCCTAATAAGTCTCCCATGTGGATAATAGTTGCTATGTGATAATAGCAACATTCATATACAAACTGGCCTACACTCGGTAACATAAAAGATATCTACAAGATTATTTTCATTCTTGCAGGTAAGAAATACATTAATTCCTACATTCAAAAACAGTTTGATCTCTGAGACTTTTTTCTTTTTCATTATCGTAATCACATTCCTTAATTACTATCTTACGTCTAATAATGTAGGATTTCAGAGACTTATCTGTATTTTGAATGCATTTTCTAAATATATAGCATGCAGCTAATTATTTTTTTTTCTTGGAGCAAAGTATGTCAAGTACAGCAAGAACTGAGGATAATACTTGTGAAGGATCTGCCGCATCTAGATCACTTGGAGGAGGAAAACTTAAAGAATTGTAGTCATCCAGCGGCTCTTCTGCATCAGTTGTCTCTACGACCTTCACATCATCCGATTTTTTTTTCCTTTAAAGATACAACTCGATTTTTTGGCGAAATAAACTCCAGATATGCTCACCGCCATCACTAAGAGACAGCCCACTTTGGGGGAGGGGCTCATATGGGGATATATCAGTCTCCATTTTCTCGACCACTACTGACCTCGACTCAGGAACATTAGATGAGAAGAAGCTCTGTAATTACCTAATTGTAATTACCTAATTGTGTTTACGGGAAAGAGCCCGGGAGGTCGGCTATTGTAAACATACACCAACTAGGTAAATATTCGAGGGAAGGAAAGCCGAGACCAACAAAAGTAACCTTTGAGAGAGGGGAAACATGTAGGGAAATATTGTTGAGAAAAAAAAGTCTAAAAGACCTTCAAGAATTCAAAGAAGTGTTCATTAGACAATACAGAACACAGGAAGAGATGGGAAAGATCAAAAACTTGTTGCAAGAGGCAAGAGGTTAAATGATGAAAGAAATGAAGAGAAGAAAAATATTCATTACAGAGTTCTTCCAGACAAAGGGGAGATAAAGAAGATATTGACAGAAGATCAGGGGATGGGGCCTCATTAAGATTGTTATACACAAATGCTGATGAATTAGCTGGTAAGGCAGTAGAATTAAAAGATAGGATTCAAAATAGTAAGGCAGATATAGTAGCAATTACAGAGACTAAGTTGAGTGAGGACATAAACAGTGTCACAGTTTTTCCTAAGGGTTTCAGAATACTAAGGGTTGAAAGATCTGAGAGGACTGGTGGAGGGATAGCACTGCTCATAAGTGAAAGGATTCAAGTCGAAGAAATAAACTTGGCTATAGAAAGTGAGTTCAAGGAATTTCTTGTTGCTCGCATAAATACTGGGTCAGAGAGCATTATAATAACTGTTGTATACAACCCACCAAGGAACCAAAATAGGCTTGAAGTTTATGAGGAAAGTCATATAGGTACTATTGAAGTCATAAACTCAGTTGTTAACATGGCATGGGGAAAAAAATGTAGGATTTTGATTATGGGAGACTTTAATCATAAAGAGATAGATTGGATAAATCTTGACCCACACAGTGGTGAGGACTCATTCGGGGCAAGATTCCTAGATTGCGTACAAGGGAATTTCCTACACCAACATGTAATGGAACCAACAAGGGCCAGGGGTGGGTATGAGCCATCACTACTTGATCTAGTGTTCACAGATAATGTGTTGGATATTGAAAAAATTGAGTATGAACCACCAATTGGAAAGAGTGACCACTGTGTGTTGTTGATGGAGTATATCATTAAAGATATTCTTCCTGAGAGTAGAGGCACTGAGGACATGAGGAGGAACTATCCGAAAGGAGATTACATCAAAATGAATGAGCTTTTTGCAGTTATTGACTGGAGAAACTTATTTTACAACAAATCTGTACAAGAAATGTATGACATCTTTTGTGAGAAATATGGGAAGATAGTAGATTGCTGCATACCTGTCACCAAAGTAGGTGTAATTCATGCCAGAGAGAAATGGTTCGATAATGGGTGTAAAAGAGCTAAGGAGTGGAGAGACAAATGCTGGAAAAGGTATAGGAGGAGAAAAAACATAAATGCCTAGCAAACCTACAAAAGAGTAAGAAATGACTACCTAAGTAAAAGGAGAGAGGCAGAGAGAGACTATGAGAGGGACATCACCGGGAAGGCTAAAGAAAATCCCAAGCTTTTCCACAGCTTTATCAGAGGAAAACTGAAGGTTAAAGAACAGGTTTTAAGGCTAAAGAGAGCGGATGGAAGCATCACTGAGACGGATGAAGAGATCTGCAAAGAATTGAACAAGGAGTTTCAGTCAGTATTTACAGTAGAAAATACCCCACCCCCTCAGATTGCAGTGATAGAAGCTCAAGGGCCGGTATTAGAGAACATCAACCTTACAGCCACAGAGGTATGGAAAGCGCTGATGGATTTAGATGTTCATAAAGCTACAGGTCCTGATGACATATCCCCTCATGTGCTTAAAAAATGCGCAAACACAATATCAGTGGCACTAAGTATCATATTTAAGGAGTCACTGGAGTCGGGGGTGATTCCAAGATGCTAGAAACAAGCAAATGTGATACCTATCTTCAAAAAGGGAAGGAGGGATACGGCTCTGAACTATAGACCAGTTTCCTTGACCAGCATAGTTTGCAAAGTTATGGAGAAACTACTAAGGAAACATATCTCTCTTCACTTGGAATCCTTCAACTTTTTGTCAGTGAGGCAACATGGCTTCAGCGAAGGTAGATCAACAGTAACAAACTTATTAGAATTTTATGATGAGGTAAGCAAAATCTTACAGGAAAGAGAGGGCTGGGCAGATTGCATATTCCTAGACTTCCAGAAAGCGTTTGACACTGTTCCACATGGGAGACTTATTAGGAAGCTGCAATCAATGGCTAGAATAGGTGGAAATGTTTTGGAATGGATAAAAACTTACTTAGAAGGAAGGGAACAGAGGGTTAGAGTAAGACACTCAGTGTCTGAATGGAGAAGAGTTAGTAGTGGAGTTCCACAGGGTTCAGTTTTAGGGCCACTTTTGTTCCTTGTATATGTAAATGACCTACCAGAGTCTGTAAATTCATTCATGAATATGTTTGCAGATGATGCAACGATTGTGAAGAAAGTAAAAAACGAGAACAGTGGGAGAGAACTTCAGGAGGATCTAAATAATCTTCATGAGTGGTCAGAAAAGTGGCTAATGAAATTCAATACTTCAAAATGTAAGGTAATGAGAATGGGTACAAGTGCAAGAAGGCCCAAGCTTGACTACTCGGTGGCTGGAGTACAACTTCAAGAGACAGAAAATGAGAGAGATCTATGAGTAAACATACTGGCAGATTTATCTCCAGAAATACATATAAATGGCATAGTAAGGGCAGCATATGCATTCTTATCAAATGTAAGGGTAGCCTTCAGGCACATGGACAAGGAAATGTTCAGAAATATTTATGTAACCTATGTGAGGCCCAAACTCGAATATGCAGCCCCCTTTTGGAAGCCGCACTTGAAAAAGCACATAGCTAAGCTTGAAAAAGTTCAAAGACATGCCACGAAACTGGTGCCAGGAATACGCAATCTCAGTTATGATGAGAGGCTGAGGGAATTAGACTTACCATCACTCGAAGCTAGAAGATTGAGGGGGGATATGGTGACAGTCTTTAAATTCCTTCATGGTTATGATAGAGTGGATAGGGATCGATATTTTGATATGGCTGGCTCTAGAACTAGAGGTCATACTTTGAAGCTTCGTAAGAAAACTTCTTTGCAGGATGTAAGGAAATACTTTTTCAGTGTAAGAGTAGTTGATAATTGGACTTGGCTAAGCGAGGAGGTAGTTAATGCTATCTCAATCCATAGTTTTAAGGACAGGTATGATAAGTATCACTAAGTATAAAATGGAACCGGTCAGGAGACGGGAAGATACGAGCTTTGGGCTCTTTCCCGTAAACACAATTAGGTAATCACACACACACACACACACACACACACACACACACACACACACACACACACACACACACACACACACACACACACACTGAACTATAGACCAGTTTCCTTGACCAGCATAGTTTGCAAAGTTATGGAGAAACTACTAAGGAAACATATCTCTCTTCACTTGGAATCCTTCAACTTTTTGTCAGTGAGGCAACATGGCTTCAGAGAAGGTAGATCAACAGTAACAAACTTATTAGAATTTTATGATGAGGTAAGCAAAATCTTACAGGAAAGAGAGGGCTGGGCAGATTGCATATTCCTAGACTTCCAGAAAGCGTTTGACACTGTTCTACATGGGAGACTTATTAGGAAGCTGCAATCAATGGCTAGAATAGGTGGAAATGTTTTGGAATGGATAAAAACTTACTTAGAAGGAAGGGAACAGAGGGTTAGAGTAAGACACTCAGTGTCTGAATGGAGAAGAGTTAGTAGTGGAGTTCCACAGGGTTCAGTTTTAGGGCCACTTTTGTTCCTTGTATATGTAAATGACCTACCAGAGTCTGTAAATTCATTCATGAATATGTTTGCAGATGATGCAAAGATTGTGAAGAAAGTAAAAAACGAGAACAATGGTAGAGAACTTCAGGAGGATCTAAATAATCTGCATGAGTGGTCAAAAAAGTGGCTAATGAAATTCAATACTTCAAAATGTAAGGTAATGAGAATGGGTACAAGTGCAAGAAGGCCCAAGCTTGACTACTCGGTGGCTGGAGTACAACTTCAAGAGACAGAAAATGAGAGAGATCTATGAGTAAACATACTGGCAGATTTGTCTCCAGAAATACATATAAATGGCATAGTAAGGGCAGCATATGCATTCTTATCAAATGTAAGGGTAGCCTTCAGGCACATGGACAAGGAAATGTTCAGAAATATTTATGTAACCTATGTGAGGCCAAAACTCGAATATGCAGCCCCCTTTTGGAATCCGCACTTGAAAAAGCACATAGCTAAGCTTGAAAAAGTTCAAAGACATGCCACGAAACTGGTGCCAGAAATACGCAATCTCAGTTATGATGAGAGGCTGAGGGAATTAGACTTAACATCACTCGAAGCTAGAAGAGTGAGGGGGGATATGGTGACAGTCTTTAAATTCCTTCATGGTTATGATAGAGTGGATAGGGATCGATATTTTGATATGGCTGGCTCTAGAACTAAAGGTCATAGTTCGAAGCTTCGTAAGAAAACTTCTTTGCAGGATGTAAGAAAATACTTTTTCAGTGTAAGAGTAGTTGATAATTGGAATTGGCTAAGCGAGGAGGTAGTTAATGCTATCTCAATCCATAGTTTTAAGGACAGGTATGATAAGTATCACTAAGTATAAAATGGAACCGATCAGGAGACGGGAAGATACGAGCTTTGGGCTCTTTCCCGTAAACACAATTAGGTAATCACACACACACACACACACACACACACACACACACACACACACACACACACACACACACAAGAAATTAAGCATCGGATAATATTTGTCTGTTCCATATAATTTATTATTTCCCTATACACATTATTAATGTATGGTGATCCCAGAGCCGCAACCGTGTTTCTTAATACAAGGTGTTCTCTGGAGAAAGGGAAACAACTTCCTTCTAGCTATATTTATTACGCATTGAACACTTACAAAACATAAACAGCTTCTTATTATTACACCCTATAAAAATCATATTGTAACAGGAATCAATAGAATGAAGCCAGAATTTTATAAGGTTCTGGAAGTGGTCTGAAGGAAACCGTAAATAAAATAACAGAAGGAAAAGATAGCCTACCATATTTGAGTGAATAAAAAACAGTCATAATACCGAAGATATCACAACCAAAAGTACAAAAACTGAGACCAATAGCCATTACTAATGTGTCATATAAACTGTAGATTAACATGGCAGGGAAAGATAAAATAGAGGAGCACTGGATAAAATATGGCCTAACAAAAGCTACACAAAGCGGATTTACTGAAAAAGTAAGAATTGAAAACAACCTGATGATATTAAAATACTTCATGTATAGAAATTTTAAGAACAAGTTACAATTGTTTGTGATCTCAGTTAATTTTTCAAAAGCTTATGATTCACTAAAAAGAGAGAATTTAATAGAAGTGCTAAAAAATATAGAATACATGCAAATACAACTGAAACAATAAAGAATATGTACACAGGATACTGGACTAATTTAATAAATGGAGAACAAAAAATAATAATAGAAGTTAGTAGTGGAAAAAGGCAAAGATGTACAGTTTCAACAACACTTCAGATGGGTGACATCAACAGATAAAAGAAGAACGATAAGAGGGAAGAGGCTTTCTAGATGAACTTTTAAAATAAGTGTCATATTTTATGCAGATGATGAACTAATGCTAACAAGATCAATAGATGACACAGACAAATTAATCAAACTGCTAATCACACAAAGTGACAAAAGTGGACTAAAAATAATTATAGTAAAGAGTAAAATTTTATATTTTATTCGCAGAGTAAGACCAGAATGCAACAGTGACATAAGGGTAACAAATGAAATTAAATATCTTGCACTGACAGTGACAAATAAGGAGTCATTTAGAGAACATAAAGTAAACATAATGGAAACGGCAAGGAAACTAGCAAATACAGCATATTCAGTAATACACCATAGCTGTAATATAATTCTGATAGGGTAAAACTAATTGGAAGAAGATTTGCATACCATGCTTACACTAAGCTTCCAATATTATTCTAAGCTACACATGACTATAATTGTAGCCTTGCAAAGAATTGGATATTCAGTGTATGGACAGGTACTGGGAGCCCCAATATATATCCCCAAAGAGCCACACTGAGAGGAGAAATAGGTTCAAGTACTATGGAAGTAAGAAAAATATCAAACCAGTCAAATTTTTACAAGTATATAGAAGAAAATCAAAGAAAAGAACTCATGAAAATAGTAATAGACGAAACATGAAAGGATTAATGGGTAATATCAACTAAAGTATTTAAGATAAAGTAAATATCATCTATTAGGAACTGACCTCTATTACTGTGAGAGTTGAGGTAAAATTATTTATTATTGTTTCTTATTATTTATTCTGATTGCTATCTTATTAGTATTCATTTCCTACTAAATAGAGTTTAATTCTCTTATTGTAATATTCAAGTACTTATACTTGAATCATCTATTGTTGATCCCAGGATGAGGGGCTTTTTGTTTATACCAGCTTCAAGAATAAAGCTCAAGTTTTGTTATAAAAATATATATATTTTTTTTTTACCTAGGACCCAATATTTTTGGCTACGAGCAGTCTGGATGGAATCTCAATGCTTTGAAGCTGTTTTTTACCTATTATGACCGCCGATTTTCAAGACATAAGTGGGATTTCTAAAGCCTTTGCTAGACTAGGCTACCAGTAGGTTCGGAACCAGCAAGTTTTTGATAGGCTTTTCTATGCTGCCTATTGCTCCTGTTAGCCTAGTAGGCTCATGTGGATTGAGGTAATGAAGATTGGCTTTTGTTGTTTTTGAAAAATACTTCATCTGTTATCTAGGCTAGGATAACCATGGCTAGCACCAATGCAAAAACTGAGCCTTTTAATCCCGAACTAATGAACTTTGATGTGTGGATGTCCATGCTTGAGGCACATTTTGTACACAGTGGTATAACTGAAAGTGCTAAAAAGAAAAATTTCTTGCTTATTTCTATAGGAAGTGAAGTATATGACACTCTAGCTAGTCTGTGTGCCCCAGATATGCCTCATCTTAAGAATTTTTCCGAATTAATAGAGATTTTGGAAGGTCATTTTATTGTCAAGCCTTCTTAACACAGAAGCTTAATTTAATTTCATCAAAGAAACAAGAAACCTGGTGAAAATCTGTGTAATTTTTGTACTTATCTCAAAGCACTTGCCAAAGACTATAATTTTGACAGTCAGTTTGATGCTAGGGTTCGCGATCAATCGTTCATGGCTATTGAATCAGAAGTATATTTTTTTTTTCTAAATTAGCAGCAGAAAATTGAAACTTGCAAATTATGACTTATTCTGCCACATTGGACAGAATAATAAATTTTGAAAAAGCTTTTTGTGCTGAAAAACTTCCTACTCAAGTGAATGCTTTGAGTATTAATTCAAATAGGCCTAGGCTTACTCCTCCTAAAGGTAGAAAAGAGGTTATATGCCGACATTGTAGTTACCCTCACCATAGTGAGGATTGTCGCTTTTCTCATCTTTCTTGTTCAGTGTGTAACAAAAAAAGGACACTTGAAAAAAGTTTGTTGTTTTAATAAGGAAGTTTCCCAGGGTTCTAAGATTTCTCAGAGTTCCGAGAACGAAAAGTATGGTGACGGAAAAAAACAGCCATACCACTTTGTCAGAAAAAAAAAAAAAGAGAAAGGGTAAGAAAAAAGCTAATGCAGTTTTTTTTTTAAACCTTACTTGAGGAAGATAGTGATTGTAATCAGTTAACAAGTTTAAATTAATCTGCTCCAGTAGGGAAAGAAAACAGGATTTTGAGTGTAGAAAATAACCCTACTGTAATAACCAAGATTAATTTACACTTAAATGGTAAAGAAATTCCATATGAAGTTGATGGTGGTGCTGGAGTTTCTACTTAAGGTAGCAAGTGGGTCCAACACTTAGCTTTACCTATGCATAATAGTAATAAAAAACTAAAAGCTCATGGAAACAGTAATGTTAATATTATGGGTAAAGTTTATGTGAATGTTGTTTATAATGATATCAGTATAAGACATGGATTTTATGTTGTTGACAATAATAACCCAAACTTGTGTAGTAAGGATTTAATGCCTAAGATTGGAATTGCTCTGACAGGTGATGTTGATTGTGAGAATATAATTATAAACAGTGTTAATGGATGCTAGAGCTCAGCTAGATAAATTTTCAGCTGATTCAAAATTGCCAATTACGAGCATAGTAGCTAAGGTTAATCTTAAAGGTAATGCAGTACCAAAATTTCAGTAGGCTAGAACAGTACCATCTCATTATGAGAAATTTGTAGAGGATACTTTAGATATATTGGTTTCTGATGACATTAAAGAGCCAGTAAGTTTTAGTGATTGGGCGGCTCCCATTGTTCCAGTATTAGAAGCAAATAAAAAAATCTGTGAGGATTTGTGGAGATTTTAAAGAGTTGAATCAAAACATTGTTTGTGGTAAATATCCACTACCAAGATTTTATCAGTAGTTGGCACGAGTAAAATATTTGGTAAAATTGATCTTGAAAATGCATACTTGCAATTACCAGTTGATGATGAAAGCCAAAAGCTTCTTGTAATAAATACTCATAAAGGTCTCTTTATATATAAAAGACTTCCTTTTGGTTTGGCATCATCACCAGCTATCTTTCAAAGATTTATTTCTCAGATTTTGATGAATATTGATGGTGTTGTAGCCGTTTTAGATGATATTCTTGTTGGAGGACAAACTCAAAAAGAGCATGATGAAAGACTAGACAGAGTTTTGAGGGAATTACAAATGCACAATGTATCTGTAAATAAAAAGAAAACTGCTTTGCATACTGATTTTCTTGAGTATTTAGGCTATGTCATTTCTTGTGATGGAATTAAACCATCACCCAAAAAAGTTGAAGCTATTTTGGAAGCACCCCCTCCAAAGTCTGTCAGTGATGTACAATCCCTTTTGGGTATGGTTACCTATTATAGCAGATTTGTAAAGAATTTTTCTAGTACTTTGTCTCCCTTATATGATTTGTTGAAGAAAGGTGCCAAGTTTAAATGGCCATCTGTAGAAGCTAATGCTTTCAGTAAGGTCAAATCAGAGTTATCTAAGTCAAAATTTCTTGCTAACTTTGATGGAAATCATCCAGTAATTGTAGAAGTAGATGCATCTTCAGTGGGCGTTGGCTGCATTGTGATGCAGGAAATGCATGTTATCAAAAATCCAGCCTATTTTGCTAGTAAAAAGTCAGCATCTGTGGAACTAAATTACTCCCAAGTAGACAAGGAAGCTCTGGCTTTGGTCTCTACTGTAAGCAAATTTGACCATTTTTTATTGGGTCGTAGATTTATTCTTAGAACTGATCACAAACCATTACTTGGATTGTTTGGTAGAACCAAACAGATTCTTGTAACTGCAAATGCTAGAGTACAATGATATGCTTTGCTTCTGTCACTGTACGATTATGACTTAAATTTTAAAGCAGGAAAAGATAATGTTGTCGCATTTGCAATCATTTGGTTGCCAGTACTGGATTCTAGTACCCCTAATGAATATGTTCATGTTATAGAAGCTTTGAGTAATCAAGACATTTCTTTTGAAAATGTTAAGGTTTTGACTAGAAGTGACCCAGTTTTAAGTAAGGTTTTTCAATGTGTGAAACTGGATTGGATTTATGACCCAATATTGTCTGATTACTGTGTTGTCAAATCAGATTTAAGCATTTATGATGGTGTTCTTTTGAATCGGAACCCTGTAATTATGCCTGCTGATATGCACAGCGCAGTACTAGAACAACTGCATGTAAGTCATAATGGTATCAACTCAATAAAAGCAGAAGCATGTAATAGAATTTGGTGGCCCAAATTGGATAAAGACATTTCAGAATTAACTAAATCTTGTGAATTTTGTTTTAGAAATTTCCAGACTCCACTGTCAGAGGCATTATCCTGGCCAGAAACTGGGAAACCTTGGCGTAGGTTACATATAGACTACGCTGGTCCAATTGGTTACTCTCATGTTTTGATAATTGTAGATTCCCACACAAAATTTTTGGATGTTCATGTTACTAGATCTACCACATCAGCATTAACTATCGCTAAATTAAGGCAGAGTTTTTGTAATTTTTGACTGCCAGAAATAATTGTTTCTGGCAATGCCCCTTATTTTGCGTCTGAGGAGATGGAGTTTTTCCTGAGGAAGAATGGTATTAAACCCATTACACCTTCTCCTTATAACCCTTCCTCTAACGGCTTAGCCAAAAGGGCAGTAAAAACTTTCAAAGAGGGTCTTTGTAAATATACTAATGGGGATATCAGTACCAGAGTATATATGTTTTTGTATAATCATAAAAGAGCTGTACATTCCTCCACTGGAAAGGCTCCAGCTGATATGATGTTTAAACGTAACTTTTGGGGAACTGTAGAAAAAATTAAACCTCAAGAAAAAAGGCAGAGGACACTGCAGAAAGAATGTACATTTGAAAAATCAGGATGTAATGTAGATGATGCAGTTTTTGTCAAAAATTATGGTTAAGGTAAGCCTTGCTTAGAAGGTACAATCTTAGAAGTACTTGTTATTCGTAAGTACAAAGTACAACCTAAAAATTTTGGCAATATAGTTTGGAAAAGACATTCAGACCAACTTATGCCTAGAATTATACCTAGTGTAGAAAAATGCAGTTTTCCCAGTAATAATCAGAATTATGGTAGTACTTGTAAGCCAATTTTGCCTTCTATTCCAACTAGTCTTGCATCAAATTCTGATGTGATTAATGAACCAGAGAGCAATGTTATAAATCCTAATAGCATGGTTGAGAGTTCTGATAACTTGATGCATGCTCCCATGACAGTGCCAGAACCAGTACCCATTCGTAGGTCTGGTAGAACTATAAAACCACCAGAGCGGTTAGATTTATAAAGTAGGTATATATTCAAAGTTAAATAGTATTATAATTATAACCACTTGAATATTTTGAAAATAGAAGTTGAGTTCTTTTCTATGGGAAAAGGAAATGTGAGAGTTGAGGTATAATTATTTATTATTGTTTCTTATTATTTATTCTGATTGCTTTCTTATTAGTATTCATTTTCTATTAAATAGAGTTTAATTATCTTATTGCAATATTCAAGTACTTATGCTTGAATCATCTATTGTTGATGCCCGGATAAGTGGCTTTTTTGTTTATACCAGCTTCAAGAATAAAACTCAAGTTTTGTTTTATATATTTTATTTTACCTAGTGGAATGGGTGATTGCCTGTATAGTGCCCCTATACAAAGGTAAGGGAGATGTGAATGATTGCAGTAATTTTAGGGGTATAAATTTGTTGAGTGTGGTAGGAAAAGTGTATGGTAGGATACTGGTTAATAGGATTAGGGATAAGACAGAATATGTGATCGCGGAAGTGCAGAGTGGTTTCAGGAGAGGTAGAGGTTGTATAGATCAGATTTTTATAGTTAGGCAGTTATGTGAGAAATATTTAGCAAAGGGTAAGGATGTGTATTTTGCATTTTTGGATCTGGAGAAAGCAGTAGAGCTTGTGTTAGGGTAGGGAATGAAGTGAGTGAGTGGTTTCCAGTGAGTGTGTGACTGAGACAGGGATGTGTGATGTCACCATGGCTGTTCAATTTGTATATTGTTGGAGTTGTAAGAGAGGTGAATGAGCAAGTGCGTGGTCGAGGATTGAGAATGGTAGATGGGGATGATAATGAGTGGGAGCTGAATCAGTTGCTGTTTGCAGATGATACTGTGGTGGTGGCAGATTCAGAGGAAAAGCTGTGTCAGTTAGCGTCAGAATTTGGAATGGTGTGTGAGAGAAGGAAGTTGCGAGTGAGTGTGGGAAAGAGTAAGGTTATGAGGTGTACAAGAAATGAGGATGGTGCTGGATTGAATGTTATGTTGAATGGAGAAACACTTGAGGAGGTTAATCAGTTTAAGTATTTAGGCTCGGTTATAGCTGCAAATGATGGAGTGGAGGCAGATGTGTGTCACAGAGTGAATGAAGGATGTAAAGTGTTGGGTGCATTGAAAGGAGTGATGAAGAATAGAGGGTTGGAAATGAATGTTAAGAAAGTTTTGTATGAGAAAGTGGTTGTGCCAACTGTGATGTATGGATCAGAGTTATGGGGTATGAAAGTAAGTGAGAGATGGAAACTAAATGTGTTTGAGATGAAATGCCTGAGGAGTATGATTGGTGTATCTCGATTGGATAGGGTTAGGAATGAAGTGGTGAGAGCAAGAACGGGTGTGAGGAGAGAAATTGCAGCCAGAGTAGATATGAATGTTCTGAGTTGGTTTGGCCATGTGGAAAGGATGGATGATGAAATGCTGCTGAAAAAGGTGATGAATGCGAGAGTTGATGGGAGGCCTAGGATTGGATGGAGTAAGGAGAGCCCTGAAAGATAGGAGGATGGATGTGATGGAAGCAAGCCAGCGTGCTAGGTGTGACAGAGTGTTTTGCTCAAAGTCACCAGAGGCTGTTAGATGCCTTATTAGTAATTTAGTAACTTAACTGTCATTTTTCTAACTAAAAAAAATAATTCCCACTTCTTGACTTTTGCAGATTATGACTATTTGCAATTTATATTTTAGCTTATAGCTAATTTTAAATATACCTTATTTACTCTTCTTGTACGTGTAGAAGTATAGTCCTTATATAAAGGCTGCTTCTACTTTTCCACCTCTTCAGTAAACCCACCAGATACATTTTGTTTACAATTTTCTTATTATAAGAATTGTTCTTGCTGATAATTTTGATATAAATTCGACCTTGCTGTTATGTTATTAGCCTATCTAGATATATATCAGTAGCTTCTTTATTATTTGGGTACTTAAATTCCATCTCCTACAAGCAAAGAATGTTCTAGACACTGTTTACCAGTAACCTAACTTTCCATTATTATTCTCGTTTTATTTTATTTGCTTCCACTTGTTGCACCTAAAATACTGTCTCTCCCTTGCATCTCTGCTATAATTGCCTGCCAGGGACCACCACTAAAGTAGTCCTTAAATGATATCAGAGCCTGTTACTGCTCTAGAAATATATCCTGCAGATGACGTCACCAGGAGGGACAATGAAGCGTCCTCATTTGGCGGCCAAACATCCCAGAGGCAACATCTTGCCTCAGCAGTCAAGTTATTTCAAACCTTTTTTACGTGGCATCTTCACAGGAATTCATCTGGCACAACAAGTGTCCTCTATTCTACTCTGCCTGTGTGACAGAGGTAATCGTCGAGTTGAGGCCAAAGTCTTGGCATTCATCTGTGGTGCCGGGAAACGAAATCGTGCTCACCACCTCTGGGATTCGAGGCAGCATTTCATAAAATTTAATTTGAGAAATTTAATTTGATTCTTTTAATGTCATTGCATTTCCAAAATTAAAAGAAAGTTGAATTCTGAGTTTCATTGAACTGAGAAATGGTATAACGGATGGGGTGTTCAAGTACAAATATCTGTCCTGTCTGTTTGTGAGCTCTTAACCGAGCTCAGTACTTTGAGTCTCCTTAGTAAAACAGAATCTTATCAACACTCTACCATTCCCCCAACAAGATTGGCGCCCAAACAGGGACCCGAACAGACAGACTGATTTTGATAAATTTATTTTTATTTTGCTTTTTAACATTGCACATGAAACCCGATTAGCACTGGCTCGATTATTGAAATGAATGAATCATTGGCTGCACACGAAAATTTTCGCCCTAGAGACGTTGCGGATCAGAATTTTTTTTTTTTTCAATATTAATTATGGTAATTAATATATTCTTGTTTCCCATATGGTGAACGATATTTCAGGAAATCTACATGAGATTATGTGGTAACAGACTTAAGAAATTTTGCATGACGAGAAGACGTGTTATTTAACATTTCATTTATTTGCGTGATAATATTGAGCTTAAAGCATTTGTGTTTTAAATATCTGTTAAAGGGTGATACTTGTTAAGAATTGTTTATATTTCCTTGGGATTTAGGAATTGGGAGAAAGCATATTAAGTATTTTGCTTATAATTGTTTTATATTCCAGCATTGACTGCTCATAGATTAGGAAGAAAAACTTTGGTGTCATTTATCGAGCCTAGGCTAAGCCCTTCATGTGTCTGAGTTGTCACCTGAAAATAAATTTTGTCATTACTAGTAGACATGTGTAATCTGGCTGCCTAGTAAGCTGTTAGCTTATCTTTGGTGTATTTTGCATAGGATCTGTGCCTTTTGGCAACACTCCCGAATTTTACTTACGACATTTTATTTGTGGGTACTGCCATATACGTGCTCATACGCAGGCACGACCACTATACTGTACTTGTTTGTATTACTTACGACATTTTATCTGTGGTTACTGCCATATACGCGCTCATACGCAGGCACGACCGCTATACTGTACTTGTTTGTACTCTCTGGCACTGGGTGCTAGTTGGTAAACTTCGTTGTTGCTTATTCCTTTCATTTGCACCATAACCGCAGGTACTGCCACGTATTGCTGTTAAGCAGGCACGACTGCCATCCTGTATTACCAGTGTTTCATGCACTGTTTTGCAACATTTTGTTGCTGTTGCACTTGATTGTGTTGCTCATTCCTTTCATTTGCACGATAACCGCAGGTACTACCACTATTGCTGTTAAGCAGGCACGACTGCCATCCTGTATTACCAGTGTTTCATGCACTGTTTTGCAACATTTTGCTGCTGTTGCACTTGATTGTACTTTGAGTCACTTTTATAGTGAGGTTTTGTGATCACTTTTACGTTTAAGTTTGAACTTTGGAGTTGAATTTTGTTTTTCTCTCCTTGGTGTTGTGTGGTTCTTTCATTTCTTTTCTACTATTGTAGACATTTGTTAGGTTTTTTTTTTTTGGCACTCCATTATTGACTGTTTAGGAAACAAACAAGGAAACCATCAAAACATTCGATGAGGAGCGTTACCTGGGCATAATGATTGCTAGGGGTGAGAGATACGGTCTTTCCCCAGGGTAGAAGCTCTTCGAATGGGCTCATGAGAAGATGGTTGAATGCCGAGATATGCTGGAGAAGAGAGCAAGTGATGAGGCACAGGCACAAGCACAACGTGAACATGAGCTTGCGCTTGCTTGGCTTCGAGCGGGAATCCCAGACAGTAGTCCTTTATCCGGAAATAGAGATTACAGGAACGGGAAGCACAAGAGCCCCTCGCAGAACTTCAATCGTCCAGCTCATCCTCCTCACACTCCTAAGCCTTATTACGGCAATGCACCCACACTCAAGAAGGATGACCCGGTAAGACCTAAGCCTCAGCAGTTCAGAGGCAAAGGCCATTACTCTGCTCCACCTTCCCAGGGTTTTCAGCCAAACTCTAAGAGCCACCACGCTCCATCACACAGTGGCAGCCCACGTAGCTGTCCAGCCATGCACTTGGCCCATGTTGTGGAAACAAGGCCAGAAAGGGCCACCGAGGATAATGCCGAGGAACCACCACACAAACTTGCCAATGTGGAATTCATCGAACATGATGATCTGGAAATGATCCCAAAATGCCTAGAAACCATAAATGGTGTGGAAGCTGAGATAGCCCTTGACACAGGGGCCAATGGCATATTTGTTGACAAGAGATTTGTCAGGGATGAAGATTTTACCGGCGAAGTCGTTCATGTGCGGGTTGCTGAAGGAACACCCCAAATACGACGTTGCTGTGTCATTAACCTGGATTGCAAATACTACAAGGGAAAAGCCCCAGCTGTGGCAATGATTGGGCTTATGTACCCTGTCTTGATGGGTCGTGCTCTGAACCTAGATCCTACTTTCCAAGCCGACCTCTACCATAAGGACATTTCTCGTTATAACTTCCCTCGGGGGAAGTCACATGAAGCCATTTCAGTAGCAACTCCTGGCCTCGATGCCAAGAATTTGGACGATTCTCTGACTGACTTTGTTGAGTCTGCTGCAGTCAGTACACGTAATGTGGAATGCGGAGAATTTTCCCTTCCTTTACCAGATAATGCACCTCTAGAGCCATTGAAGTCCCGTCCAGACTTTGCCAAATTGCAGCAAGACTGCCCCAGCCTCAAACGCTGGATGCAGCAGGCCACCGAGGGAAGGACCTTCACGGTGAGAGGAGGAGGCCAGATCACTTACGCCCTTGAAGATGGAGTACTTCGTAGGCATGTGACTAAAGATGGCCACACCTTTAAACAGTTGGTGGTGCCTGCTTCGTTGCGCCACCAGGCTATGTATGTGGCACACCATTTACCTCTGAGTGGACACAGAGGCAAAGCAAAAACTCGGAAAGTCCTTCAGAAGGCTTTTGCATGGCCAAACATGTACGCCGAGGTAGACAGATATGTAGGCTCCTGCCCTGTCTGTCAATTCACCTCAACAGCACCGGTACCGAAAGTTCCCATGGGGATAACTAAGCTCTCAATGGAGCCATTTTCCAAGGTCGCTATTGACATATTAGGTCCTATTAATCCAGCTTCGTCCACGGGGAAACAATTCCTCCTGGTATATGTTGACCTGGCAACAAGGTACCCAGATGCAGTGCCACTGTCTTCTATCACAACTGAAGCAATCGCTCATGCCCTATTTGAAATCTGCTCCAGGGTTGGCTTTCCTGAGCAGGTCACTTCTGACAATGGAAGTCAGTTTACAAGTAGGCACTTTGAGGCTTTCTGTAACCTTTTAGAAATGAAGCACATTCTACGAGTGTCTCATGCCCAACCAAATGGAGCATGCGAACGCTATAATGGGACATTGAAGCGATGTTTGCACAAGCTAGTGATAGATATACCTAGGCAGTGGGACAAGTACGTCCCTGCTGCACTTTTCTCCCTCAGAGACACGCCCCACGACACTACTGAATACTCGCCTTTCGAGCTGATTTATGGTCATAAGGTCAGAGGCCCAGTGGAATTCTTGGCAGAATGTTGGGATTCACCTACCATCAAAGATGACGATAGGGACGTCCATGAGTATATTTTGAAGTTTTCGTCTCACCTCAAAAAGGCTTGTAAAACTGCATAATTAGCCATTAAGGGTCACCAGCAGACTGCCAAACTCCTCTTTGACAAGCGTGCCCGGCGTCGTGCCCTGACACCCGGAGATCGCGCTCTGTTACTTCTTTCAACAGATACCCGCAAGCTAATGCTACGCTGGAAAGGACCGTACACTGTGGTACACCAGGTGACCCCTGACAGTTATGTGCTAAATGTTGATGGCAATAACCGGAAATACCACATTAACCAGCTGAAGCTTTATTGTGAGGACCCAGAGGCCCACAGGGATCCTGCGCTGGCACTCTCAGCAACCCCTTTAGATGCCCTCAGCATCAACAGACCTCCGAGGCTGCAGCAACACAGGTGCTCCATTATAGCCACCCCTTACCTCCTATATTGGAATACTCCACCCTTGCAGTGGAGACAGACTTACGGGAGTGGAGTTTTTTGGAAGAAGCCCCTCTGGCCACAGCCACCACCCTCGAAATTGAAGACATAAGCTTAGCTTTTGATGATGGTGAGGATCCTGCCATTCCCACACACCGAAAGGAAAGTGTGAGTAATTGCATTATTAACTCCAGACTGCAACCGAGTCAACGGGAACAGCTGAATAAGCTATTAGAGGACTATGAGAACGTCTTCAACGACCTCCCAGGCATTACCGCTACCCTTGAGCATCATGTCAGATTGACTGACCCAGAGCCATTTCGGCATTCCTATGGTATTCCCCACCAGCTGTCCGTATGGCTGAAGGAAGATCTTGACACTTGGGTCCGCCTCGGAATAGTTGAACAGAGCATTTCGCCTTGGTGTTTGCCGTTACTGGCAGTGCGTAAGCGAGATGGCAGTCACAGGTTCTGCCTTGACTGTGGTAAGCTTAACTCCTGTACCATCTTTGATGGAGAGCCCATTGCTGATGCCGAGCATATTTTCTCGTTGCTCTCCCAAGCCCATTACCTGTCCAAGTTGGATCTGGCCAGTGGATTTTGGCAAGTCCCGCTGAGCGAGACTACCAAGCTTCTAACAGCCTTTTCCACAAGATATGGTCTATACCTGTTCAGGGTCATGCCTTTTGGTATGGTAAATGCCCCTGGCTGCTTCAGCAGACTCATGAGGACAGTACTACAGGATCTCGACAATGTTTCATGCTTTAAAGACGACATCCTGGTGCATTCTCAGGATTGGTCATCACACCTTGAGACTCTCCGCAGAGTTCTCACTTGTCTGAACCAGCATGGACTTCATTTAAAGCCTTCCAAATGTGAGATTGGTTTCACACAATTGCAGTATCTCGGCCATGTGGTTGGAGCAGGAATTATGTCCCCTTTACATGACAGGGTACAAGCTATTAAGGATATGGAGAAACCTGCTACTGTCACTCAACTGAGATCATTCCTGGGTAGTGTCGGCTACTACCAACGGTTCATTCCACACTTTAATACTATTGCTGCCCCTTTGCAGCAAATGACCTCCTCAAAGCAAGGTAAAACCTCCCCTGTCCAATGGACAGATGAAGCGGAGAGAGCATTTTTCAAGCTCCGAGAAGCATTGGCGGGTGAGCCAGTATTATTACTGGTAAACCCTGATTTTCCATTTATCTTGCAGACCGACGCCTCAGATGAAGGCCTGGGTGCCGTGCTCTTGCAAGCCCGATCAGACAACTCAGCAGAAGTAGCTCCAGTGCGATATGCAAGCCGCAGGCTTCACCCTGCAGAGCGAAATTACTCCACCATGGAGAAGGAAGCTCTAGCTGCATATTGGGCCATAAAGAAATTTGGAGTCCATCTGTATGGCCAACATTTTACACTGAGAACCGACCACCGACCTCTCCTATATTTACAGACTGCAGACAAGCTAAATCCTCGTCTGAAAAGGTGGGCACTTTACCTGAATCTTTTCAAATTCACTGCCCAACATGTTCATGGCAAGGACAATGACCTTGCTGATCTACTAAGTCGACGGTCATTACCCTCAAATGAGGAAGCTGGTGCTGTTAGCCTCAATTTGACTAGTCAGTAAAGATTACTTCTCTAATGTCTTGTTTATTTTTTATGTTTATCATTTATGTCTGTAATACTGCACTGTACTTGTTTATTTTAGCGTACAAACGTTATTCCTAATGGAAGACGAAAAACATGTAGAATAATTCTTTGATCGTAGTTTTATATTTCCCTTTGTGGGACTCTGAAAGCCAGAACATGGCGGAAACATTTTAGTTTAGTGTTGAATAGCTGAAACTGTTTTAAATCCAGTCGCCAATATTAATGACGACATGGTTCAAATTTTTCATTTGCGTATACTGTATTTTTTTTTTTATATTATATTATTACCTTCTTGCATGTGAAGCATTCTTAAACTTAAATATTGATATTCACTGATATCCATTGTGATTTAATTTTCTTGAAATTTGAATTTGATCACATTTCTTTTATGTTTTGCATGTCATTTAATGCTTTGTTTACAAGACTTGTTCATTTTTCCTAATAGTATGATATGTTCCAGTGGTGGATCCCATTCTTATTGTTCATTTGCTCTTTTCCATGAGAAGGATATCTCATCCCTCATAATAACACTGAAGTGACTGTAACTTCCTTTGTTCTTTTTTTGCCTTCTGTAGTAGAATTTTGCTAAATCAATATTCTCTAGAAAGGGCCTTTGTGACAGAGTGTTTCGCTCAAAGTCACCAGAGGCTGTTAGATGCCTTATTAGTAATTTAGTAACTTAACTGTCATTTTTCTAACTAAAAAAAATAATTCCCACTTCTTGACTTTTGCAGATTATGCCTATTTGCAATTTATATTTTAGCTTATAGCTAATTTTAAATATACCTTATTTACTCTTCTTGTACGTGTATAAGCATAGTCCCGATATAAAGGCTGCCCCTACTTTTCCACCTCTTCAGTGAACCCACCAGATACGTTTTGTTTACAATTTTCTTATTATAAAAATTGTTCTTGCTGATAATTTTGTTATAAATTCGACCTTGCTGTTATGTCATTAGCCTGTCTAGATATATATCAGTAGCTTTTTTATTATTTGATTACTTAAATTCCGTCTCCTACAAGCAAAGAATGTTCTAGAGATTGTTTACCAGTAACCTAACTTTCCATTATTATTCTCGTTTTATTTTATTTGCTTCCACTTGTTGCACCTAAAATTCTGTCTCTCCCTTGCATCTCTGCTATAATTGCCTGCCAGGGACCACCACTAAAGTAGTCCTTAAATGATATCAGAGCCAGTTACTGCTCTAGATATATATCCTGCAGATGACGTCACCAGGAGGGACAATGAAGCGTCCTCATTTGGAGGCCAAACATCCCAGAGGCAACATCTCGCCTCAGCAGTCAAGTTATTTCAAACCTTTTTTACGTGGCATCTTCACAGGAATTCATCTGGCACAACAAGTGTCCTCTATTCTACTCTGCCTGTGTGACAGAGGTAATCGTTGAGTTGAGGCCCAAGTCTTGGCATACATCTGTGGTGCCTGGAAATGAAATCGTGCTCACCACCTCCGGGATTCGAGGCAGCATTTCATAAAATTTAATTTGAGAAATTTAATTCAATTCTTTTAATGTCATTGCATTTCCAAAATGAAAAGAAAGTTGAATTCTGAGTTTCATTGAACCGAGAAATGGTATAACGAATGGGGTGTTCAAGTACAAATATCTGTCCTGTCTGTTTGTGAGCTCTTAACCGAGCTCAGTACTTTGAGTCCCCTTAGTAAAACTGAATCTTATCAACACTCTACCATTCCCCCAACACTAGGAGTAGGAATGAGTGGCGAGCGATTGTGATGCAGCTCTGATGGGCATCTGCTGTTACCACGGGGCTGCATCTTACAGAGGTAGCCCTGTGGTAGGGGCAGTAGGAGGAGTTGGCAGTTGTGAAGCGACAAAGGTTGTCTAAGAGCCGGGAGGATGGGCTGTGGCACCCCAGCAGTGCCATCTGAACGTTCGCTAGCTCCCTCGTCATTGCCCATAGAGCAAAGTAATCCCCTTATTGTTTTCCTTTCTTGATGTTGGCTACCCCCCAATTAAAGGGGAAACAGCCAAGGTAGATAGATTTTACCTAGGACCCAATAATTACGAAACAAAACATGAAATGGGAATTCAGAAGCAATGATCTTAGCGATTGGATAAATGAAGTACCGTACAAAAAAAAAAAAAAGCCATGTGTAAAACTTTTCTCCAAATGAAAAACAAAAATAAAAAGTGAAGAAAAGTTATCTGATAACAGTCCAGCGTCAGTTACTTTATTCGAATCAAGAACAAGTAATTTACAATTGAATGAAAAAAATAGACAAGAGAACGATGATACAAAATGTTTAATATGCGAATGTGTGATAGAAGACCTTAATAATATAAAGAATCGAGAGCCAGAGAACCCCTGCTCCAACAGCCATATATATTCAGTACGAAGAATACCCAATAGGACAGTTACTATATTGAAAATACATAAGAGAAAAAACAAATGAAATTAGATATGTTATGAAGAAAGAGAGAAACAAAAAAATAAAACTGGACAATATGAACGAAATTTAAAGAGAAACGTTGTTGTAAAGGCATTTATTATCAACCTGAACGAACGTCCGCTCTTGTATTAATTATTTAATCTTCAGGAATTTGGCTGTCTAGTGGACCCATGCCCAATGTGGCATTTCTGAGAATGAGGAAACGAATCAGGTGCCCGTAAGTTGTGTCGTTCCTCTGTTTCCCCTTTTAACCCAGCGGTATGTGATATATTGTCAGGTCTGAAGTGCGGGTTGTTATCATTTTTGTCATTACAGTGGCATGTTGATCGTAATCAAGTCTTCACTGCCTGCCTGTTCATTTGCATCATTTACGCCCAATGCCTGATTCAGATGATAGTCATTGTAATGTTTCAAGAACAGTTTAGCACCTTTGTTCACGTTCATCATTATTTAGGAAATCTGTGTTTTCTTCGCTTTACCTTGCTCTTCCTAGGTATTTGCGATTTTTCCCTAACGTTATTTCTGGGTGGTGGGCCAAATATTTTTCAGTTACGAAATAATATTGTTTCTGCCGAAGTAAGATGTGTAGGTTTTCAAAGGTTTTTTGACCATGGCTGAAATGCTCAATAATGTTCCTCACTGAATTACTTGCCTTTGAAAAGTTGAAGTAGGACCAAAGAGTATCGTGTCCTGCACATAAATGAAGAAGAAGTAGGGAATTGGTAAATACAGCATTGATTTTGCAGTACGTAAGTTAAAATATATACCTTGGTGGTAACCAAATAACAGGCTAAGCAGTTAATTGTTGTTGTTTTTTTAAGTATTATTAATTTCTAGATTGTGATTTAGTAGGATGTACTTTGCCAAAACAGTAAATTATATATATAGACAAAAGCAACAGATCGTAAACTGACTCGCATGTTTTTATTAAAAGATTGAAGCAGCATGTTGAAGCGTAAAGATGTCGAACTATGTGAAAATAAGGTATACAGTATGTTCTCCTCCGTTAACACTTACCCCCCAAAAAAAACTTGAGTTAATTAAATGTACAGTACAGAATATTGAAAACAAAAAATCTACACCCAAAATTCGTGAATTTAATATACTGCACTTTAAAAATATAAACTAAACATAGAAAAGTTAAATTCGATTTTCAACTTGTTCGTTAATGGAGCCAACAAAGCGAAACCGAATATTGGTAATTTTCTTGAGACATTTTCAGAATTGGGGGTGTGAGAGTAGGCAATTACCAAGACAATCATAAACTCGTTTCCTTACCGGGAATGAACTCACCTAATCGAATATAATATTATATTTAATTTCATTCTTTGATAGAACCCTCCACATCAGTACTGTGTGGATATTTCGTTTGATGTGGGTACTATCTCTGTATTCATTTTATGCACCCTGCCATAACTCGTATTTTTCTCTCTTGTAATAGTAATTCTTTGACATATGTGATTAAAACAAACGTCACTCACTTCTGGAAAATTATTATTTTGGTAAAAAAAAAATAACGCAAAAAATATATAGTTGATTATACACAAATTTTGCAAATCCAGGGGGGGGAGGTTCTGTTATATACCCAAGAGACGACACTGACGCCGCCAATTCTCAAGTGAGCCACGCTACCCTATTAAGGTATGTAACTAATTAACCTAGCCTACATTAGTAGGTTAGATTTGGTTGGTTAGTCACGTACCTTAAGTAGGTAAATTTGGGTGCTTAAGCAGGAGCGCGGCTCACTTGAAAATTGGTGATGTCAGTCTTGGCTCGAGAAGATAACAGTTTTGCTAATTTTTTACAGTCTACCTGAAATTTATTGGTTTAATTTTTACCAATGAAGCAGTTTTTCTGGAGTAAGTGGTGTGAGTTTTAAACTTATATATTTAAGAATTACTACTTGGTAAGGTATAAATATGAGTTATAGTGGGGTGCAGATTTATACTGGTGATTTTTTACACTTGGGCCCATCTCAATATGGAAATGAAAATTGTTTTCCCTGTGGCTTTTTATGTGTTGTAAGGGAATTACACCTTAAAAACAATAGAAAAATGTATGCTTACCTAACCAAAAACACTAATTTGCGATACTTTTCCTATGATTCTTGATATTTTTTTAATGTGATATTGAAAATTGTCTTAAATTACGATTTTTAGGTTAGGTTAGCTTTGTTTAGTTTAAGTTAGCATACATTTTTCTACAATTTCCATGGGCAAATTCATTCAAAATGCAGAAAACATATTGAAACGGATCCAGCTGTAAAAATTTACCAATATTTTTGTAATATTCAGAAACTCAGATATGGTTCCTCTAGTTCAGTCTTTGGGAAGATACTATTATTTAATCTTCCCTGCTGGCCATCTTCTTGATGATTGTTTCAACTTTTCAGACATTGAGAAATTTTTTCTTGGCCATGAGTAAGGGTGCACCCAATGCATATGCTGTCAATCAGGTTTACTTTTATTACCCTGACCTGGCATCTGGATCAAATTTCGTATTGCTATCAGATGCAAATGATGTCCTTTTCCTGAGGTGTATACTGTCCCTTGTCATTATATATGATGTTTTTTAGATCAGGAAGTATTGTATATAGATGGATTTTTCTTTACTTTGAATGAGAGATATACTGCACTTTATCATCCTCTCTAAATACTCATGTATGAACACATTGCTCTTACATATAAGATCAGAGTGCAAGATCATCAATGTAGCATGCTCCAGTGTATGTGTGCGTGCATTTTGTCTCCTTCCTTGTGCTGAATAGAATAGTTTACAGTATATGGAATGTTGTTAGACTATGTTGGGTACCTGTGTTTTCATACTTCCACTATCTTATATGTAGTGTTTTTCCCAACCTGCATATACAGGGTGTCCTCGACCTACGACGAAGTTCCGTTCCTCAAGATGCGCTGTAACCCGATTTTTGACATATGTCAGAACACGCCTAATAATCACAGTGGACTTCATAGGAGCAGAACCATTCACATGTTCAGGGATGCGATCGTTAACCTTGATAATAATTACCATGGACATAAGGCTTAGGCCTAGTAACCAGCCAATGTGGGTAGCAGTTTCTTCTGTTTCTGAGCATTTCACTATCTCTAATTTCACTTCCAAGGACTTCTTGATAATTTATGGGGAATGCATCTTAACCACGAAACATCTTAGATTGAGAACCTCGTAAACCGAGGACAGTGTCTATTCTCATGACATATTTTGCGGCTAATTTATTGACTCTGTCTGCTGTGTTTGTAAATGGTTATGCAGTCTTTATCGAGTGTTCTTTTTCTCGCACTCAGCTGCGTCTCTGAGAGACATTATGCTGATGGCTTATTTGGTCATCCTCCAATGTTTAATTTATCATAAGAGCTGTTATTTTTTCTCATGGAAGAATTCTGCTTCCTGAAGTGGCTTAGTTATATAGATTTTCCCTTGTCACATTTATTCAGCTTTCTTGAGCATCCAGTACTTATTACTTCATTTGGTCTCTTTAATATTATGTGTAACATATCCTGTCTTCTAGCTACCTGTGCTGTACTTTTTCCTTATTTGGCCATTAGTATGCTTTTCTTTTGATGTCTGCTTAAGAATTTTTTATTTCCTTGTACGTACTACTGTTTCCTTTGCCTTGAAGAATTATTTCTCAGAATTGCTAAAAGGAGAAATATTTTATATCTCAGAGAGATATTCCGTTTGTAATGTGTTCTTTGTAATTCAAGGAGTGCATAGTTAATTACTATTGACTCTTATTAAAGTTGAATAATAATCTAAAAAAAATTTAAGAGAAATATTCAGTAGTGTCTTCTGTATATTGCAGATTACATAATTGATTTTGATTGTGTCTTACTAAAGGTAAATAATAATCTGTGTCATTTCTGTATCCTTGATATTTTACACAGCTGCGCAGTATATGACTGGCAAATGGACACCAAAACGGAAGGTTTTGTCTTCAAAAACACTGTTCCTCATGTGAATATGAGTGTAAAAAGAGAGAAGAAGAAAAAGAAAAAACCTAAGAAGAACATTGAATATCCCAAGAAGACACCACAGGGAACCCAGAACAAGCAGCTGAAAGTTATTCAGTATTTGAATGATTGGCACACCAATAGGTAAGCTTTGATGTGAACTCTATTACATACACATGGCTAAAAATTGTCCTTTTGTTAAGCTGAAGTCATATTCTGCTGAAGCCACCAGGTTGGCACAACTGAACAAAAGATAAGGAGAATCAACAAGACCTCATCATACCTTGCCCATCCTCACCCCTTCCATCAGCCTTTCTGTAGCGAGAGAAATTGTCAAGAAAGAATTGCCTACCCATTGCTCCCTCTTCCCTTTTATCTGGCTTTTATATGAATAAGGTATTCTATACCCTTTTCCACCAGGAATAAGACTCTATTTCTACTGTTTAGTGCATATTTATCTCTGCAGCTATTTAATGGTGCAATGGAAAGTTAATAAATATGTCCCTTATATATATATATATATATATTTTAAAAGAGCCAAAGATTATTCATTTTTTAATTTCATATTGACATTTTCCATTGAAGCTTCAGTGGCAACATTCCCCATACACTGTACTTTCAATGTTACTGTTTGATAATAGTATTTGCCCTGTCATGTCAATTCGTTTATTTCCCTTTTCAGGAGTCTCGTATCTTTATTGTATCCTCCTCGCCAACGTTATTCTCTTTCTGTATAATTATATTCCTGCTGTGTATTACTTAATAGTCATGTTTTGTATACATGTTTCAGTAATTGAATTCATATATCATTCACATTTGGAATGTCATCAGACTTTAAAACTTGTTTTCATGACCATCTATAATTTAACAAGGCTTTAAATCAGCTAATCTGGCTTGACCAACCAAACTCACTCCTCTTATATCCTTGTGTCTTATTGACTTTCCTTAACCATTGTATGAGATTTTACTGTACCATTTCCATATTTACTGTCATTCGTTTAATAAATACTTAATAACATTTGTTAAATTATAATCATATGATGAATTTTTATTTGGACCCTTTACCTTAGCTGTTATAAATATAGATACAGTGTACTAGCTCCAGTTGTTTTCATACTAGACTGATCCATGCAAACCAAGTTATTTTGAAATAATATGATTAGCTTTCGTTGAATGAATGATTTTTACTCTTGATACATTCGTAGGATGTCCTGTTGCAGAAGTAATATGATTTTTTTTTTTTACCTATCTCATTTTTTAAAATTTTGGTTTGAGACTTGATGCAGTATTGTATACTATATTGCCCATGCAAGATGTTTAATTTTGCCCTTTTATCCTTTGTTTGCATGCAGGTATGAGCCATATGTTGCTTTCTTTACATTTAGTAATAGTGAGGTGGTGTAACTACTTTGTTAGTTTGGTTTGCTTTTGCATATTATTCCTATTTAGACTTTGAATTCTTATGCAGCCATTTCCTCAAATGCATATAAATTTAAGTATAACCCAGTCTTCTCTTAATGTAGGGAAAATTTTTATAGGTTTCTTATGAGTTTCTATATGGTAATTTTTGGATACCTGATTCTTCAAGCACTTCAACTTGGGCTTTGAGGATGAAATACTTTTACACTGTAACTTAGTTCAATGCTGTAGCTCACAATATTGATCCTAGTTCTGCCTTTTAATTCTTTCTCTTTGCTTTACATTGGCATATTAGTCCTCTGTCCAGGCAAAAGACTGTATAGGGGGTGAAATCCTTAGGCTGTGCTTGATTATTATGGGGATGCTCTACTTAAGTCTCTGACTTAGCCACATGTATGTACTGACCTTCCTTATTTGACTATATGTTGTGCACTGTTTTATTTGTCACTATTAATCCCCATTCAAATGAAGGTGGACAAACAGATTGCGCCTGGGAAATTAAGGCTCGATGGCCTTCCTAATGGCCCACGGTGGGATCAGATGCAAGTGTGTCACTTTCCAAGTCGAGTGGTCTAACCACTGAGCTGGGTACAATATCTTTTATGTAAATTCTGCCTCTCATCATAGACTTGAATTTTCTCAGTGACTCTTGCAAAAACTTCGCCACATCCCAGCCCAGAATTATCTCAGTGATTCTTTCTTTGGTCTCTTTTTGGATGTTCACATATTAATATTGCTTCACAGAATCCGTATTTTATTTTGCTTGGAAGAGATCTCTGCATTTTTTTCATGATAGTAAACTTCTTACTCAAGCCATTCTAGGCATAAGATTGCTTATGTTATTTCTTGAGTAATTTGAGCACTTCTGGGGCTCACCTGTAACTGATTTTAAAGCTGTGAATCTTTAAAATATTCAGGTTAATAAGGTTATTGGTAGTCAGTGCGAATTGCCTTTATATGAATTTATCCTGCAAAACGTCATGCTTTGCTAACCAGGCATAGCCATCTTTATTTTACTATTTTCATTGACTGAGGCCCTATATGACTTGCCAAGCAGTCTCATCTCACAGGAACTGTATGGAGATTTGTATCTCATAGATTAAACGGTGCAGTGACTGCTGCTTCCCTATCACCTCCAGACTCTGAAACTCTCGTCTTCCTTCTGTCTTTCTTAATTCTTATGACCTATTATCCTTCAGAAATCAGATCTATCATCATCTCAGGACCTAATACTGCCATATCTCTAGGTCTTCATTACTTTGACGATTCTTTCAGCCTGTCTATTCGTATTGCTTATCATTCTCGTGTTTCTGCCTTGTCTTTAAGCTTCTTTTTCTTTGTCTCAGTGTTTTCTTGGTGCCCGTACTCGTTGATTGCAGTTTCCTTTCCTGTCCTGGTGGGGAAAAAAAAAATGTTGGTATGAAGTCTGTATATAGTTTTCTTCTCTTGATCTCATGATAAGATCCATCATTATTACATTCTGAAATTATTAACGCACCCAGTCATGCTTGCATAATATGGGCTGTATTTACGATGTTTATGGAAATCTGTTTTCTCTGATTGTTATTCAGTTGAATGAATCATAGTCTGAACTTCTTTTTATTCAGTTGAATGAATCATAGTCTGAACTTCTTTACATAAGATGTCACTGGAGCTTTGATCATTTTCTTGTGGGCAATCACTAGGGTATTAAATTTTATTTTTTAATGAGTCTCAGTTTCATTTGAGACTGTTATGCAGAACGGGCACCCTCTCTTTTTTTTTTCTTGTTAATATAAGTGAAATCATGCCATTTTTGCAATTTAGCATTCTCATTCAAAGTTGGTCATTGAAAAAGTGTCCTATCACTTTAGCTTTATATATTGGCACTACGTTTGATGATCATGAATTTAATGATCTGAAAGTTGTGATGAACTATGTGCACAGGAGAAGTTCCTGTCCCTTCTTCCAGTTTTGGTGTTTTGATCTTCCTTGGAGAATATTTGTTTTAGTGAATTAATTATCTTTTCCTTGCTAATTCCTTATGTAGTCCATCATTGGTAAGAGACATAAATGGCTACTTTTTGTATATGTCCTTCGGATGATTGATGTCAAAGTGCTCATTAATTTCATGCATATATTCCCTATTTCTCGTGCAATTTTTGCTCTATATCTTGGTCTTTTTAAGGTACTATTCTTTTGTTAAGTTGACCCTAGCCATATTTATGTTATGTACTTAGTAGTAGGTTTGCCTATGACACCAGCTGCCCGTTGCTATACTACAACTGAAGGTATTTCAGACTAGGCAGCTCCATGTTATATCTTCCTTCAGTCATGGTTCTTTTCCAGAGCCTACTCTTCTCGAGTACTTTAAGAGAAATACAAACTCTGCATCAGCTCTCCATTGACAGGCTGCCCACGGAAATGTGACTTATGTTCCTATTCCATATTTTGATTTGCATGTTATTTATCATTTAGCAGTACAGTAGAGCTAATTATTGCCGTTAGTGAAGAAGAAGCCTCCAACAATAATATTCATTCCCATACCCATGCATGTCATATTAATAAATACACGTATAAAGGCCATTTGCAGGATCAAACTTGGAATGCGCAAAAGGATATATGACAAGAGCTTCATAAGGATATTTCTAATCTAGACCAGAAGTTGTCTTTAAAATGCTAGAGCACTGAAAAGCTAAAATATCAGTGTTAATAACTATATTTGTGAAAGATTTGCTATTATATTTGTTATAATCTCACACATTACGCAAAAATAAATACTGTATAAAGAATGATTCTTCATGTGTTCTGATTATTAAATTTATTTTCAATTTCAGGAATCAGTGGAAATTTCAGAAAAATTTGGATTCATGGTTGGTCAAACATTTCTATAAAAAGTCCTTGTTAGGAAAAGCATATTTCAAGATTTTCTTACTATACATAGCTGACACAAAGGGGAGTGCATTAAAGAGGTGTCAAGAGAGGGCACAGTTAATTCTCTCAAGCCAAGAAAGCATTTCGAAAACGGAGAACTCGGTCAAAACTGCAAAAGTAAAGAGAGCAAAACAAGTATTAAATATCTGATATTAAAAAGCAGTGTACAGTATATATTTTTTTTTCAATAAATATTTTTGTAAGAAACATTACCTTAGTTTTAGTGACCATTTTCTGCATATTTGCACAAATTTATGCAAAAAGTACAATTTTAACTACTACCCCTGATAGGGCCTCCAAGATGCTGTTTATTACCTGTCATGAGGCCTCCTAATTATATATTTGCCCACTAATACAAGAAACTTTTGAAATGTTGTTGTTCCCTAAGCTGCCTAGCCAGACAGCCCCGAGTCGCTAATTTATTTATTTATTTATTTATATATATATATATTTTTTTTTTTTTAATTTATTTTATTTTTTTTTTTTATCTTTTTTTTTGACACTAGGACAGGCAAAAACTGCCCTAATCGATAAAGGCCCGGACACGAGAAAACACCAAGACGAAGGACAAGAAAAAGGTTAAGGACAAGGCAGAGATGAGGTAATGTTGCACAAAGGAAAACACAGACAGAAAAAACAAAGTACAGAGGACCCAGAGATATGGAGGACAAGGCCCTGAGACCATATGACCATATATATTTCATTAACAAGGCTTTAAATCAGCTAATCTGGCTTAACCAACCAAACTTACTCTTCTTATATCCTTATGACGTATTGGCTTTCCTTAACCATTGAATGAGATCTTACTGTATCAATTCAATATTTACTCATTCGTTTACTAGATAATTAGTAACATTTGTTAAATCATAGTCACATGATGAATTTATATTTGGATCCTTTACCTTAGCTATTATATATAGACACTAGCTCTAGGTGTTTTCACACAAGATTGATCCATGCAAACCAAGTTATTGTAAAATAATTTGATCATCTTTCGTTTAATGAAAGATTTTCAATTTTGATACATTCTTAGGATGTCCTGTTGCAGAAGTAATAAGTTTTTTTTTATTTTCTTCCAGCATTGTATACTATATTGCCCATGCAAGATATCTAATTTTGCCCTTTTATCCTTTGTTTTCGTGCATGTATGAACCGAATATTGTTGTTTTCTTTGCAGTTAGTAGTGGTGAGGAGGTGTAACACTTTGTTAGTTTGGTGTGCTTTTGCATATTATTCCCATTTAGACTTATGCAGCCCCCTACCTCAAACGTATATAAATTTATGTGTACCCCAGTCTTCTCCTAATGTAGGGAATATTTTGATAGGTTTCTTATGAGTGACTTTATGGTAAATTTTGGATATTTGTTTTTACAAACACTTCAGCCTTGGGCCTTGAGGATAAAATACTTTTACTCTGTAACTTAGTTCAATGCTGTGGCTCACAATACTGATCCATGTTCTGCCTTTTAATTCTGCCTCTGTGCTTTAGATTTCCTATTAGTCCTCTGTACAGGCAAAGGACTGTATAGGGGGTAAAATCTTTAGGCTGTGCTTGATAGTATTATGGGGTTGATCTACATAATTCTCTGATTTAGCCACATGTATGTACTGACCTTCCTTATATGACAATATGTTTTGTGCTATTTTATTTGTCACTATTAATCCCCATTCAAATGAAGGTGGTCACAAACAGATTGCGCCTGGTAAATTAAGGCTGGATGCCCTTCTTAACGGCCCACATTGGGATCAGACACAAGTGTGTCACTTTCCAAGTCGAGCGGTCTAAACACAGGTTTGTATGATATTCTAATGTAAATTCTGCCTCTTTCATAGACTTGAATTTTCCCATCTTCCTAGCTTCAGCTGGATATAGTATCATGTTGTGAATGAAAAAGAAATACAGGTCATTACAAAAGAAAGATATCTTTTCTCTATTAACACTTTAATTTACTATTGTGGTTGTATGTTGAGAAAAAAATTACAGGTCATCTTAAAAAATAGATCCATATGTTATGAACAGCTTACTATATAATATTTCATTAGTTTTAGGCAAACTTGTGTATTTGGTCAAGTTAGCTATTTTTTTTTTTTTTTTTTTTTCATGTAAATAGGTAGTGATGCCTCTTGTCACGAACTTATCCATTCCCAAACCCTGTTCGTGAGGTTAAAAGTTCGTGACTCAAAAACAAATTTTCCCATTGAAATGCATGTAAAACAAATTACTCCATTCCCCAGCACCAGAAATATACCTTTTAAAATTTTTTTTATGGGCATAAAGATGTATAATGACATTAATAATAGAAAGAAATTCTACTCTCCTAAAATAAAACATGATACAGTACTTTATTTAACTTTGTGGTTGATTGTTGCTGGGACTCGAGGATGGTGGCGCAGGAGAAGGACTACTCATTTGAAGGAGAGTCCCCTTCCATAACAACGTATGGCAACTGTTCAGGTACAGGCTGTAAACTGGTGTTTTCTCTCTATGCTCTCTCGTGGAAGGTGGTTCTCTGTCTGGTACTGGCACAAGAAAACAATCCAGAGAAATTTTTCTTTCTTTTCTGATAAATTATTCTGAAGTGAGACATCACAGTGTCATTTAATATATTCACTGCTCAGTTGCTCACAGTTTTGTCTGGGTGATGAGTAAATGATTTGTTTTAAACATAGGTTGGGAAACACAGGTTCGAATCTAAGTGAATTCCGAATTATGTCAGCTGTCAGGAACGGAACCCTGACATATTTGAAGACTCCCTGTAAAATATATACTGTATATATATATATATATATATATATATATATATATATATATATATATATATATATATATATATATATATATATATATATATATATATATATATATATATATATATATATATATACAGTTACCCCAGTTATTCGCGCTTCCTGGTTCGCTTTCTCACTCTATCGCGTTTTTTTTTTTTGATAAATTATTATTTTATTTCATGGGTATATGCAAAAATATTAAAATATAAAAAAAAAAATTCTCAGTATTTTCTTTTTTTTTTTTTATTGAAAAAACATATTTCATTATCTAATTGATAAAAAAAAATTATTTCCCAGCCTACGAATAATAAAACAGTAAAAAATAGTAAAAAACATAAATGTAGATAGATAGATAGATAGATACGCTTATTGACCACCTCTTTTGAAAAGTACAGTATAATCTTTACAAAAGGAATATTTGGTCCAAATTACAGTGAATAAATACAATAGATTTTGTACAATCATCAAGTAAGTAGATGAATTTTGAATTAATATACATTGTACTAATAACTGAATGATATACGTACGTACAGTATAACTCACAGTATTGCATCATACGAAGTAGTGTTCGATAGCGTACAATGTATTGGGGTCGCAGCTACGTGAGCTAGTATATATATTTATATTTCCAGTAGTTTCATGATTTTATTGATAAAAAAAACGTATTTATTAGCCTAAGAATAATAAAACAGTAAAAAACATAAATACTAACGGTATTGCAACATGTAAAATACGTTACCGCTATCAGTGTTTTGGACAAAGACTCGTTCAGTCTAACTCACGTTTTGCTTGTTTTCGATAGCGTACAATGTATTGGGGTCGAAGCTACGTGAGCTAGCATATATATTTATATTTCCAGTAGTTTCATGATTTTATTGATAAAAAAAACGTATTTCTTAGCCTAAGAATAATATAACAGTAAAAAACATAAATACTAACAGTATTGCAACATGTACAATACGATACCGCTATCAGCGTTTCAGACAAAGGCTTCCACCATCTTCCATTGTCTCGCCTCACTGGTGTGCGCCATTCATGTTGTGCTTATTATTATTAATATGTTTTGCTTGTGATTTTTTTACTCGCATATTTTAACCTTTGCAATGCCTCCCAAGCATCCTTCATCTTCTAAGGCTTCTTGTAGTGAGCCTAAGCGGCAAAGGAAAATGTTAACCATTGTAGATAAAGTGAAGCTCTTAGATATGTTGAAAGAAGGAAAAAAGTTTGTGGATGTCGGCCGCTATTTTACGTAAACGTAAAGATTATTGTAAAATATGGAACCTATTAATGTTAAGTCATCATCACCTCATTCATGGTAAGTTTTCCTATCACTTTCATAAAAAAATTACGTTGCTTACTGTTATTTATAATGTAAAGGGTGTTTTTTTAACAGTACAGGGAGGGTTTATACAGTGTAAATGTAAAAATACATTAAAATATCTATGTACATATAGGCTGATCTCTACACCACGGATTTCCGGGTTCGCGCCGGGTCCCGGAACCGAACTACCGCGATAAGTGAGGCAACACTGTATATATATATATATATATATATATATATATATATATATATATATATATATATATATATATATATATATATATATATATATATATACACCTAGTTTTCAGAATAACGCCTAGATAGGTTCTCAGAAGTGACGGGTAAATGAAAAAGCGCGTGAAAAAACGAGTAATTTTCCATAGGAAACAATGATAAAGGGCATAGATACGTTCCACAACCTTACATAGACACACTATGCCAAAGATATAAGATAGGTAGAACATATTATATAAGTACATAACAAAGCAGAAAGACCTGTAGTTATTTATATTAACATGCATATAGGTTACAGTATAAAAGATATGCAGTTTTACTGTACAGTAAACAAATTAATGCACTCTATTATGCGGTGGGCAACAGGCATACACTGGGACGTGCATGGTGGCCAGTGTTGCCAGATAAAGCGGATGTTTTTATTTTCAAATGTATGGTACATTTTAGGATATATATTAATTACAAGATGATAGTACTGTAATTTCAATAAAAATGTACTTCAACTTTAAGATACTTGAAAGAACTTACAATCTTACATGTATATTTTGTATACTTATCATTTCTCTCATTCATGTATTCTGGCAACACTGATGGTATCGCTGAGTACGAGGATGCAAACATTTTGCCGCCTCCTTATCAGTTGATGCACCCTCGCACGATATATCGAAAGTTTATTTGCTGTTTGTTCTTAATGCTTTTTTTTTCCATTATCTTCATAATATTCGATCGCATTAAGCGGTAGAAGAGGAGGAGGCTGCGGGAGAACAAACCTCTATCGCCAATCATTTTGTCACACTTCCATATCAGCTGATGCACCCTCGCACGCTATTTCCTTGACGATATTCTATCAAAAACATGTTTGCTGTTTGCTCTTAATGCTTTTTTTCCATTTTTTTCATAATATTCGATCGCATTAAGCGGTAGAGGAGGAGGAGGATGCGGGAGAACGAACCTCTATCGGCAAATGTTTTTATCACACTTCCGTATCAGCTGATGCACCCTCACACGCTATTTCCGTAATGACATTATATCGAAAATTTGTTTGCTGTTTGTTCTTAATGCTTTTTTTCAATTTTCTTCATAATATTCGATCGCGTTAAGCGGTAGAAGAGGAGGAGGATGCAGGAGAACGAACCTCTATCGGCAAACGTTTTGCTACTTGCGTATCAGCTGATGCACCCTCGCACACTATTTCCCTGACGATATTATATGGAAAATTTGTTTACTGTTTGTTCTTAATGCTTTTTTTCAAGTTTCTTCATAATATTCAATCGTATTAAGCGGTAGAAGAGGACGAGGATGCAGGAGAACGAGCCTCTATCGGCAAACGTTTTGCTACTTCCGTATCAACTGATGCACCCTCGCACGCTATTTCCCTGACGATATTGTATTGAAAATATGTTTGCTATTCTTAATGCTTTTTTTCAGTTATCTTCATAATATCCGATTGCATTAAACGGTAGAAGAGGAGGAGGATGGCGGAAAAGTGCCTCCGAGTCAGTCGATTTTTTACTAAAATAAAAAAAAATATCGAATTTCTTTGCATGGGCGTTATTTGCGAATTTCGTATTTTTTTACTATTATTTTTTATAGGTGTTATTGCAATTTTGCTGATAAAAAAAAAACGTTGAAAAAGCAAACAAGGAGTATATATATATATATATATATATATATATATATATATATATATATATATATATATATATATATATATATATATATATATATATATATATATATATATATATATATATATATATATATATATATATATATATATATATATATATATATATATATATATATATATATATATATATATATATATATATATATATATATATATATATATATATATATATATATATATATATATATATATATATATATATATATATATATATATATATATATATATATATATATATATACCCCACCCCCTCAGATTGCAGTGATAGAAGCTCAAGGGCCGGTATTAGAGAACATCAACCTTACAGCCACAGAGGTATGCAAAGCGCTGATGGATTTAGATGTTCATAAAGCTACAGGTCCTGATGACATATCCCCTCATGTGCTTAAAAAATGCGCAAACTCAATATCATTGGCACTAAGTATCATATTTAAAAAGTCACTGGAGTCAGGGGAGATTCCAAGATGCTGGAAACAAGCAAATGTGATACCTATCTTCAAAAAGGGAAGGAGGGATACGGCTCTGAACTATAGACCAGTTTCCTTGACCAGCATAGTTTGCAAAGTTATGGAGAAACTACTAAGGAAACATATCTCTCTTCACTTGGAATCCTTCAACTTTTTGTCAGTGAGGCAACATGGCTTCAGAGAAGGTAGATCAACAGTAACAAACTTATTAGAATTTTATGATGAGGTAAGCCAAATCCTACTGGAAAGAGAGGGCTGGGCAGATTGCATATTCCTAGACTTCCAGAAAGCGATTGACACTGTTCCACATGGGAGACTTATTAGGAAGCTGCAATCAATGGCTAGAATAGGTGGAAATGTTTTGAAATGGATAAAAACTTACTTAGAGGGAAGGGAACAGAGGGTTAGAGTAAGACACTCAGTGTCTGAATGGAGAAGAGTTAGTAGTGGAGTTCCACAGGGTTCAGTTTTAGGGCCACTTTTGTTCCTTGTATATGTAAATGACCTACCAGAGTCTGTAAATTCATTCATGAATATGTTTGCAGATGATGCAAAGATTGTGAAGAAAGTAAAAAACGAGAACAATGGTAGAGAACTTCAGGAGGATCTAAATAATCTGCATGAGTGGTCAGAAAAGTGGCTAATGAAATTCAATACTTCAAAATGTAAGGTAATGAGAATGGGTACAAGTGCAAGAAGGCCCAAGCTTGACTACTCGGTGGCTGGAGTACAACTTCAAGAGACAGAAAATGAGAGAGATCTAGGAGTAAACATACTGGCAGATTTGTCTCCAGAAATACATATAAATGGCATAGTAAGGGCAGCATATGCATTCTTATCAAATGTAAGGGTAGCCTTCAGGCACATGGACAAGGAAATGTTCAGAAATATTTATGTAACCTATGTGAGGCCAAAACTCGAAGATGCAGCCCCCTTTTGGAATCCGCACTTGAAAAAGCACATAGCTAAGCATGAAAAATTTCAAAGACATGCCACGAAACTGGTGCCAGAAATACGCAATCTCAGTTATGATGAGAGGCTGAGGGAATTAGACTTACCATCACTGGAAGCTAGAAGAGTGAGGGGGGATATGGTGACAGTCTTTAAATTCCTTCATGGTTATGATAAAGTGGATAGGGATCGATATTTTGATATGGCTGGCTCTAGAACTAGAGGTCATAGTTTGAAGCTTCGTAAGAAAACTTCTTTGCAGGATGTAAGAAAATACTTTTTCAGTGTAAGAGTAGTTGATAATTGGAATTGGCTAAGCGAGGAGGTAGTTGATGCTATCTCAATCCATAGTTTTAAGGACAGGTATGATAAGTATCACTAGGTATAAAATGGAACCGATGAGACGGGAAGATACGAGCTTTGGGCTCTTTCCCGTAAACACAATTAGGTAATCACATACATACATATACTGTATAGTACTTATGCAGAAGCTTCCCCACAATAGCCAAGTTATGAACAAAAACCTACTTATCATCTACCCATGTGTTAATGTATGCATTACTGTACACTGTAGTGACATCATGAAGGAGATTGATGTGGGGCATAAACATCTCTGTTTGACGTTGAGCTATTTATTAATATCAATTTCACAAAACTGGACTGAAATCCATTTTCTGGAGGATGGTCAGCAGTTGGGTCAATTGGGATATATTTTAGACCACTTCTGTGCCTTACTAGACTCAATATGCAATTTGAATATGATGATCTTAGTAGTGTACATGTTTTTACAAAAAGTGGTTCATGAAATTCAGAGGAGTTAGAATACTTCCTCTATGCTCTTCTGCATGTTGTAAATGTCAACTAATGGGGCAGAGGGAAGGGGCTGGGAAAGTCCTCCTCTGCATTTTCTTCTTGCAAAGAGTCAAGGTATTTTGCATGGACTCGGCCACCTTTCTTGTAAGTATGAATATGGCTCTAGAATAAAGATAGAACATAGTAAGCATTGGTAAATGTAATAGAGGACCCATATTTAGGTATTCAATAGCAGGAAAGGAATTTAATGAGGCTATATTTTTTGGTATCTTGTGCTTCCCTTAATCCCTCCCATTTTTTAATAATCCCTATAGCAAATATATTTTGTTCTCTTCTCCATTTCACCTTTCAGCTTCCTGTAATCAGGTTTACCTCCCTTAGTTCTATGAACTTAATTGAAGCCAGGCCAATATTATTGAGTTTTTTTTTTTACTTCATCTGTATTGTTATACTTGAGAGCTCTTGGCTCTATTATCAGATGTCCAATCTACTCCTTATCTTTTTGCCGTGTAAAATCTCGAGATTCACATAAGCCTAATAATATCACTTTTTTTTTTCTTCACACGCACACACACATGATCTGTCTCTCTCTCTTCTCTCTCTCTCTCTCTCTCTCTCTCTCTCTCTCTCTCTCTATATATATATATATATATATATATATATATATATATATATATATATATATATATATATATATATATATATATATATATATATATATATATATATATATATATATATATATATATATATATATATATATATATATCGCGGTTCACCTATCACGAATTCAGAGCATCTTTTTTTTTTCTGTGTATATGCGAGAATATTAAAATATTAAAAAATATAAATTTTCAGTATTTTAATTATTTTATTGAAAAAAAAATTTGTTTTCATTATTTTATTGATAAAAAATGTATTTCCCAGCCTAAGAATAATAAAACAGTAAGAAATAGTAAAGAAAACTTAAATTTAAACATGTAACTCTGCACCATAGAAAGTACAATACCAGTACAGTCTTGGCATTTCGGAAAACGCAAAGGTCGCACCTACGTGAGCTAGCAAATATTAGAATTTCCAGAATTTTCATTATTTTATTGATAAAAGAATGCATTTCTTAGCCTAGGAATAATAAAACAGTAAAAAATAGTAAAAAACTTAAATACTCACAGTATTGCACCATGTAAAATACGATGCTGGTATCAGTGTTTCGGAAAACAAAAAGGGTCGCACCTACGTGAGCTAGTACATATTGAAATTTCCAGTATTTTGATTATTTTATTCATAAAAAAGTATTTCCTAGCCTAAGAGTAATAAAACAGTAAAAAATAGTAAAAAACATATATTTAAACATATTACTCAGTATTGCACCATGTGAAATACTGTACGATAGCGTACACTGTATTGGCGTCTTGGAAAACCCAAAGGCGCGCACCTACGTGAGATAGTTCATGGGATGCTATTGGCTGAATGGGTGGGAGACGACGAATCACATAATATTTTTCTGTATGTTCTGTATCATATAGTCTGATTGGCTTCTTGATTGAAGCTTGGTTCCCCACCATCTTCCATTGTCTGAAATCCTGCAGAGTATTGTGAGTACAAAACTTATATTTGTTGTATGACGAGACTGTCCAAAATATTAAAGGAAAAAAATTGAGAACATTTTCGTGAGGGGAGAGAGAAGCTGCTGTCCAGTTCTGCCTTGAAGGAAATTTAGAAGAGTTGCCAGAGATGAAGCCATCACATCACATCACATTACCTAATTTTTTGTGTAAACTGGGGAAAGCTCTTGAGCCGTTTACCTGATCCTGTGGTTCCATATATTGTTAAAATCAGTATCCTTCCCATTTATATTAACTTGTTAGTTAGTTTGATACATGAAATAATTGAATAATTAAAAAAAAAATACCAAATATCCACCTGTCAACAGTACTGAGTTAAGTTGCCAAGTAGTACAGCTGTCTTATTTTCATTCATTTTTTTTTGCTTTTCTTTTAGCTTTCTCTTTTACTACTTTTTTTATTTTGTATATATATTGAGTTAAATGTAAAGTCTAATCCTGTGATAACATATCTTGGTTAGCAAGTGAGTTTATCAATTAGGAGGAATATATAGCAGAAACAGGTGGGTGCCTTCTCAGACACAAATTCGAATTTTTCTTCAGGTTTGACTTTTTTCTTGCATTTTTCTTCTTTTTCTTTTTATCCTTAAATTACCATGGTCAAGTTTTTAAGTTAAGATGTGTGTTACCAGAAAAGAGATAAACTGGGTCACTAAATAGCACTTATATGGAGATAAAAAAATTCTGTGTGAAGCTTAAATAAAAGTTTTTCTCTTTTTTTTTCTCTTTCTCTTCTTCTTTCTATAGTCTGTGAGAGGGAGAACATAAAAATGACGCCATCTCTGTCCCAAACCTCCCCCATCCATGGGTCGGTAGGAGGGGTAGCCATTAGGAGACTTAAACAGAAAATCAAGAATTTAGAGGCAATGGTTATAAGCCTTGATGAAAAAATTCGGAATATGGATGGAGAAATGAAAGAGAATGAAACACTCAGAGAGCAAATAAGATCTTTGGAGGAAGCAAATAAAGCACAAGGGCAGGAGAGAAAGGAACTAGAAAAAAGAATAAAGAAGCTGAAAGAGGAAAAGAGTCAGCTAGAATCTAGAATTTCTAAACAAGAAGATAAAAACAAACAGCTGAATGACAACCTAAAGGAATTAGATGTTAGTTCACTGCTCTCTTCTAAGAGAGACGAGATTGCTGCTTGGAATGTCCAGATTAAGGAAAACATTGAACAGTTCCAGGAGCTGAATATGGAAATGATGCCATGAAAACTTCCTTTGCTGATGCACTAAAGGGAAATGTGGCAGTAAAAGAGGCTGTAAAGGTGGTGGCACTGGAAAACATACAAACAGTTGACTATAAAGAGACAGTAATCAAAAAAATGAAAGACGTTGTGATGGAAAGGGCAAACCCACTCATCAGACAGACACTTGATAAGGAGAAGACAGTGGTAATCTCAGGCATAAGCGAATCCCAGGAGCCAACATGGCAGGGGAGACTTGAAGAAAATAAAGCTAGGGTTGTAGACCTGATAAGAAAGCTTGGAGTAGTTTGTGGTCCTGAGGATATTGTAAACATACACCAACTAGGTAAATATTCGAGGGAAGCAAAGCCGAGACCAACAAAAGTAACCTTTGAGAGAGGGGAAACATGTAGGGAAATATTGTTGAGAAAAAAAAGTCTAAAGGACCTTCAAGAATTCAAAGAAGTGTTCATTAGACGATACAGAACACAGGAAGAGATGGGAAAGATCAAAATCTTGTTGCAAGAGGCAAGAAGGTTAAATGAGGAAAGAAATGAAGAAGAGAAGAAAAATTTTCACTACAGAGTTCTTCCAGACAAAGGGGAGATAAAGAAGATAATGACAGATCAGGGGATGGGGCCTCATTAAGATTGTTATACACAAATGCTGATGGATTAGCTGGTAAGGCAGTAGAATTAAAAGATAGGATTCACAACATTAAGGCAGATATAGTAGCAGTTACAGAGACTAAGTTGAGTGAGGACATAAACAGTGTCACAGTTTTTCCTAAGGGCTTCAGAATACTAAGGGTTGAAAAATCTGAGAGGACTGGTGAAGGGATAGCACTGCTCATAAGTGAAAGGATTCAAGTTGAAGAAATAAACTTGGCTATAGAAAGTGGGTTCAAGGAATTTCTTGTTGCTCGCATAAATACTGGGTCAGAGAGCATTATAATAACTGTTGTATACAACCCACCAAGGAACCAAAATAGGCTTAAAGTTTATGAGGAAAGTCATATAGGTACTATTGAAGTCATAAACTCAGTTGTTAACATGGCACAGGAAAAAAAATGTAGGATTTTGATTATGGGAGACTTTAATCATAAAGAGATAGATTGGATAAATCTTGACCCACACAGTGGTGAGGACTCATTCGGGGCAAGATTCCTAGATTGCGTACAAGGGAATTTCCTACACCAACATGTAATGGAACCAACAAGGGCCTGGGGTGGGGATGAGCCATCACTACTTGATCTAGTGTTCACAGATAATGTGTTGGATATTGAAAAAATTGAGTATGTACCACCAATTGGAAAGAGTGACCACTGTGTGTTGTTGATGGAGTATATCATTGAAGATATTCTTCCTGAGAGTAGAGGCACTGAGGACATGAGGAGGAACTATCCGAAAGGAGATTACATCAAAATGAATGAGCTTTTTGCAGTTATTGACTGGAGAACCTTATTTTACAACAAATCTGTACAAGAAATGTATGACATCTTTTGTGAGAAATATGGGAAGATAGTATATTGCTGCATACCTGTCACCAAAGTAGGTGTAATTCATGCCAGAGAGAAATGGTTCGATAATGGGTGTAAAAGAGCTAAGGAGTGGAGAGACAAATGCTGGAAAGGTATAGGAGGAGAAAAAACATAAATGCCTGGCAAACCTACAAAAGAGCAAGAAATGAGTACCTAAGTAAAAGGAGAGAGGCAGAGAGAGACTATGAGAGGGACATCACCAGGAAGGCTAAAGAAAATCCCAAGCTTTTCCACAGCTTTATCAGAGGAAAACTGAAGGTAAAAGAACAGGTTTTAAGGCTAAAGAGAGCGGATGGAAGCATCACTGAGACGGATGAAGAGATCTGCAAAGAATTGAACAAGGAGTTTCAGTCAGTATTTACAGTAGAAAATACCCCACCCCCTCAGATTGCAGTGATAGAAGCTCAAGGGCCGGTATTAGAGAACATCAACCTTACAGCCACAGAGGTATGTAAAGCGCTGATGGATTTAGATGTTCATAAAGCTACAGGTCTGATGACATATCCCCTCATGTGCTTAAAAAATGCGCAAACTCAATATCAGTGGCACTAAGTATCATATTTAAAAAGTCACTGGAGTCAGGGGAGATTCCAAGATGCTGGAAACAAGCAAATGTGATACCTATCTTCAAAAAGGGAAGGAGTGATACGGCTCTGAACTATAGACCAGTTTCCTTGACCAGCATAGTTTGCAAATTTATGGAGAAACTACTAAGGAAACATATCTCTCTTCACTTGGAATCCTTCAACTTTTTGTCAGTGAGGCAACATGGCTTCAGAGAAGGTAGATCAACAGTAAAAAACTTATTAGAATTTTATGATGAGGTAAGCCAAATCTTAGAGGAAAGAGAGGGCTGGGCAGATTGCATATTCCTAGACTTCCAGAAAGCGTTTGACACTGTTCCACATGGGAGACTTATTAGGAAGCTGCAATCAATGGCTAGAATAGGTGGAAATGTTTTGGAATGGATAAAAACTTACTTAGAAGGAAGGGAACAGAGGATTAGAGTAAGACACTCAGTGTCTGAATGGAGAAGAGTTAGTAGTGGAGTTCCACAGGGTTCAGTTTTAGGGCCACTTTTGTTCCTTGTATATGTAAATGACCAACCAGAGTCTGTAAATTCATTCATGAATATGTTTGCAGATGATGCAAAGATTGTGAAGAAAGTAAAAAACGAGAACAATGGTAGAGAGCTTCAGGAGGATCTAAATAATCTGCATGAGTGGTCAGAAAAGTGGCTAATGAAATTCAATACTTCAAAATGTAAGGTAATGAGAATGGGTACAAGTGCAAGAAGGCCCAAGCTTGACTACTCGGTGGCTGGAGTACAACTTCAAGAGACAGAAAATGAGAGAGATCTCGGAGTAAACATACTGGCAGATTTGTCTCCAGAAATACATATAAATGGCATAGTAAGGGCAGCATATGCATTCTTATCAAATGTAAGGGTAGCCTTCAGGCACATGGACAAGGAAATGTTCAGAAATATTTATGTAACCTATGTGAGGCCAAAACTCGAATATGCAGCCCCCTTTTGGAATCCGCACTTGAAAAAGCACATAGCTAAATTTGAAAAAGTTCAAAGACATGCCACGAAACTGGTGCCAGAAATATGCAATCTCAGTTATGATGAGAGGCTGAGGGAATTAGACTTACCATCACTGGAAGCTAGAAGAGTGAGGGGGGATATGGTGACAGTCTTTAAATTCCTTCATGGTTATGATAGAGTGGATAGGGATCGATATTTTGACATGGCTGGCTCTAGAACTAGAGGTCATAGTTTGAAGCTTCGTAAGAAAACTTCTTTGCAGGATGTAAGAAAATACTTTTTCAGTGTAAGAGTAGTTGATAATTGGAATTGGCTAAGCGAGGAGGTAGTTAATGCTATCTCAATCCATAGTTTTAGGGACAGGTATGATAAGTATGACTAAGTATAAAATGGAACCGATGAGGAGACGGGAAGATACAAGCTTTGGGCTCTTTCCCGTAAACACAATTAGGTAATCACAATTAGGTAATCACATGTGCGCCGTTCGCGTTGTGCTTGTGATTTATTTTACTCACGATTTTCAACCTATCTTCTACAGCTTCTGGTAGTGAGCCTAAGTGACAAAGGAAGATGTTAACCATAACAGATAAGGTAAAACTTTAGATATGCTGAAAGAAGGAAGAAGGTTTGCGGATGTCGGCTGCCATTGTGGCCTACACGAATCTACAGGTCGCTACATAAAAAAATACGAGACAAATATCAGGAAAACAGCGACTATTTCATTTAGTAAAATAGCGAAGAGGGTCGTAACATCCCACAATAAGATAATAGTGTGGATGGAATCTGCTTTGGCGCTGTGGATTGCTGATTGCAGAAAGAGGAACATCAGCATAGACAGCAATATCATACAAACAAAGACGAAGAAGCTGTACGATACAATCGCTGCAAACGAACCCGATGATGACAGTGGCGACCGTGGAGAGGAGGAGAGAGACAAAGATATTGGCGACCCACAACCAGGACCCTTCAGCGATTATTCACCAAGGAAACAATTGTTTGTGGCAAGCAAGGGATGGTTCGCCAAATTTCAAAAAGACTATGGCCTAAAGAGCGTTTCAGTTTATGGCAAAGCTGCCTCTGCAGATACAGCTGCAGCTGATGATTATGTGAACAACGATTTTAAGAAAATTATCGCAGAAGGGGAATATGCTCCTGAGCAAGTGTTTAACATAGATGAGACTGGGTTATTTTGGAAGAGAATACTGTCTTGCACTTTTCTTTTCAAGGAAGAAGCTAAAGCCCCGGGATTTAAAGTGCACAATGAGTTACCCTCATCATGTGCGGGAATGCTGCGGGCTTCATGTTAAAGCCCAGACTTATCTACAAGTCAGAGAACCTTAGGGCTTTGAAGAATAAGAATAAGAATCTGCTGCCATTGTATTGCATGCATAACCCTAAGGCCTGGATCACGAAAAGCCTCACATCGAACTGGTTTCACCAATGCTTTATCCCTCAGGTCAAAATTTATCTTGCAGAAAAGGGCCTTGAAAATAAAGTCCTTCTTTTGACGGATAATGCTGGTGGCCACGCAACTAATCTCAAATATGACAGTATTCAAGTAGAGTTCCTGCCACCAAATACGACATCACTGATTCAGCCGAACCCCCGCGATAAACGATGGGTTACTATATATATATATATATATATATATATATATATATATATATATATATATATATATATATATATATATATATATATATATATATATATATATATATATATATATATATATATATATATATATATATATATATATATATATATATATATATATATATATATATATATATATATATATATATATATATATATATATATATATATATATATATATATATATATATATATATATATATATATATATATATATATATATATATATATATATATATATATATATATATATATATATATATATATATATATATATATATATATATATATATATATATATATATATATATATATATATATATATATATATATATATATATATATATATCTGATTTCCTAATTGTATGTAATTACCTAATTGTGTTTACGGGAAAGAGCCCAACGCTCTTATCTATCCGTCTCCTCATCGGTACCATTTTATACTTAGTGATACTTATCATACCTGTCCTTGAAACTATGGATTGAGATAGCATTAACTACCTTCTCGCTTAGCCAATTCCAATTACCAACTACTCTTACACTGAAAAAGTATTTCCTTACATCCTGCAAAGAAGTTTTCTTACGAAGCTTCAAACTATGACCTCTAGTTCTAGAGCCAGCCATGTCAAAATATCGATCCCTATCCACTCTATCATAACCATGAAGGAATTTAAAGACTGTCACCATATCCCCCCTCACTCTTCTAGCTTCCAGTGATGGTAAGTCTAATTCCCTCAGCCTCTCATCATAACTGAGATTGCGTATTTCTGGCATCAGTTTCGTGGCATGTCTTTGAACTTTTTCAAGCTTAGCTATGTGCTTTTTCAAGTGTGGATTCCAAAAGGGGGCTGCATATTCGAGTTTTGGCCTCACATAGGTTACATAAATATTTCTGAACATTTCCTTGTCCATGTGCCTGAAGGCTACCCTTACATTTGATAAGAAGGCATATGCTGCCCTTACTATGCCATTTATATGTATTTCTGGAGACAAATCTGCCAGTATGTTTACTCCTAGATCTCTCTCATTTTCTGTCTCTTGAAGTTGTACTGCTGCCACCAAGTAGTCAAGCTTGGGCCTTCTTCCACTTGTACCCATTCTCATTACCTTACATTTTGAAGTATTGAATTTCATTAGCCACTTTTCTGACCACTCATGCAGACTATTTAGATCTTCCTGAAGTTCTCTACCATTGTTCTCGTTTTTTACTTTCTTCACAATCTTTGCATCATCTGCAAACATATTCATGAATGAATTTACAGACTCTGGTAGGTCATTTACATATACAAGGAACAAAAGTGGCCCTAAAATTGAACCCTGTGGAACTCCACTACTAACTCTTCTCCATTCAGACACTGAGTGTCTTACTCTAACCCTCTGTTTCCTTCCCTCTAAGTAAGTTTTTATCCATTCCAAGACATTTCCACCTATTCTAGCCATTGATTGCAGCTTCCTAATAAGTCTCCCATGTGGAACAGTGTCAAACGCTTTATGGAAGTCTAGGAATATGCAATCTGCCCAGCCATCTCTTTCCTGTAAGAATCGGCTTACCTCATCATAAAATTCTAATAAGTTTTTTACTGTTGATCTACCTTCTCTGAAGCCATGTTGCCTCACTGACAAAAAGTTGAAGGATTCCAAGTGAAGAGAGATATGTTTCCTTAGTAGTTTCTCCATAAATTTGCAAACTATGCTGGTCAAGGAAACTGGTCTATAGTTCAGAGCCGTATCCCTCCTTCCCTTTTTGAAGATAGGTATCACATTTGCTTGTTTCCAGCATCTTGGAATCACACCTGACTCCAGTGACTTTTTAAATATGATACTTTGTGCCACTGATATTGAGTTTGCGCATATTTTAAGTACATGAGGGGATATGTCATCAGGACCTGTAGCTTTATGAACATCTAAATCATCAACGCTTTGCATACCTCTGTGGCTGTAAGGTTGATGTTCTCTAATACCGGCCCTTGAGCTTCTATCTCTGCAATCTGAGGGGGTGGAGTATTATCTACTGTAAATACTGACTGAAACTCCTTGTTCAATTCTTTGCAGATCTCTTCATCCATCTTAGTGATTCTTCTGCTCTCTTTAGCCTTAAAACCTGTTCTTTTACCTTCAGTTTTCCTCTGATAAAGCTGTGGAAAAGCTTGGGATTTTCTTTAGCCTTCCTGGTGATGTCCCTCTAATAGTCTCTCTCTGCCTCTCTCCTTTTACTTAGGCAGTCATTTCTTGCTCTTTTGTAGGTTTGCCAGGCATTTATGTTTTTTCTCCTCCTATACCTTTTCCAGCATTTGTCTCTCCACTCCTTAGCTCTTTTACACTCATTATCGAACCATTTCTTTCTGGCATGAATTACACCTACTTTGGTGACAGGTATGCAGCAATCTACTATCTTCCCATATTTCTCACAAAAGATGTCATATTTTTCTTGTACAGATTTGTTGTAAAATAAGGTTCTCCAGTCAATAACAGCAAAAAAGCTCATTCATTTTGATGTAATTCCCATTCGGATAGTTCCTCCTCATGTCCTCAGTGCCTCTACTCTCAGGCAGAATATCTTCAATGATATACTCCATCAACAATACACAGTGGTCACTCTTTCCAATTGGTGGTTCATACTCATTTTTTTCAATATCCAACACATTATTTGTGAATACTAGATCAAGTAGTGATGGCTCATCCCCACCCCTGGCCCTCTTTGGTTCCATTACATGTTGGTGTAGGAAATTCCCTTGTACGCAATCTAGGAATCTTGCCCCGAATGAGTCCTCACCACTGTGTGGGTCAAGATTTATCCAATCTATCTCTATATGATTAAAATCTCACATTATCAAAATTCTACATTTCCTCTCCCGTGCCATGTTAACAACTGAGTTTATGACTTCAATAGTACCTATATGGCTTTCCTCATAAATTTCTAGGTTATTCTGGTTCCTTGGTGGGTTATATACAACAGATATTATAATGCTCTCTGACCCAGTATATATATATATATATATATATATATATATATATATATATATATATATATATATATATATATATATATATATATATATATGGTTCCGGTATTACGTCACGGACTCCCTTATCAACCAAGGGCTAGGATGGTTGCCTTCTTGCGAAGGACTTGTTTTGGCAGATGTAATCCTTACGCTGAGTGCATGCCTTTGCTAACCTCAGACCGTGACGGGGCGCGAACCCTCGACCTGACGCCTCAGAGTCGGAGACGCTACCGACTGAGCCACGGCGACTACTCTATATATATATATATATATATAAATATATATATATATATATATATATATATATATATATATATATATATATATATATATATATATATATATATATATTTATATATTTATATATATATATATATATATATATATATATATATATATATATATATATATATATATATATATATATATATATATGTATATGTATATGTATATGTATATGTATATGTATATGTATATGTATATGTATATGTATATGTATATGTATATGTATATGTATATATATATATATATATATATATATATATATATATATATATATATATATATATATATATATATATATATATATATATATATATATATATATATATATATATATATATATATATATATATATATATATATATATATATATATATATATATATATATAGGTAGTCGCCGTGGCTCAGTCGGTAGCGTCTCCGACTCTGAGGCGTCAGGTCGAGGGTTCGCGCCCCGTCACGGTCTGAGGTTAGCAAGGGCATGCACTCAGCATAAGGATTACATCTGCCAAAACAAGTCCTTCGCAAGAAGGAAACCGTCCTAGCCCTTGGTATATAAGGGAGTCCGTGACGTAAAACCGGAACATGGGAACATATCTATATATATATATATATATATATATATATATATATATATATATATATATATATATATATATATATATATATATATATATATAAATTATATATATATATATATATATATATATATATATATATATATATATATTGACTGGACTAATATTGACCTGCACAGTGGCAAGGATTCATTTGGGGCAAGATCCCTTTCTGTACTGGAACCAACAATGGCCTTTGTGGGGATGAGCCATCACTGCTCGATCTAGTGTTCACAGATAATGTGTTGGATATTGACAAAATTAATTATCAGCCACCAATTGGAAAAACAAACCACTGAGAAGTACAAGCAGGAAGTATCCGAAAGGAAATTACAACAAAATTAATTATCTTTTTACATTTATTGATTGGATGACCTTATTTAACATCAAACCTATACTAGAGACGTACGAATTATTTTGGGAGGAATATGAAAAGATTGTTACTTGTTGCATACCATCCACCAACATATGAGTTACATAATGAGTGTATGATTAGTAGTTTGGCCATGGCACCAGTCGCCCATTGAAAGACTACAACTGAAGGTATTAGGATACAACCAGGATTGATCCAGACAGTTCCGTGTTGGGTCTTCCTTCAGGATGGTTCTTTCCTTATGCCCACATCTACACTGAATATTCTGGTATAATCATTACACATCTCTTGCTATTCCATTACATTTGACAAGTCACAACACTCCCCACATCTGTCTCTTTTTGCCCTCTTGTTTCCTCACATTAGCTATTATTAATGGAAGGTCCACAGCTTATGGCCCCCAATACCTAGCATAGAGGGATGCAAAGAATCTCTGGGGATCTTCTTGACTCCACTATTGGCTTGAGGGCAGACACACCTGGTGGTAGTAATGGTTCTACCTTAACCTTGCACATCCCAATAGATCTGCTTCTTTCCCTCTTCACTTTTCTAACATTTGTGTCCTGAACTCTAATCTTTCGTCTGTGGAACAGCACTTGGGTACTTTCCTCCCTAAACTCCTCCTATCTGAAATCCAGCTATCTATCCATGCTTCCACTGACCCATTTAAAATCTCTCACTGTATGCTCGTTTTCGTTCCAAAGGTGGGGTCTACTGCAACACTAACACTCGTATTGCAAGGCTCATGGACCTTTAATTTCCTGACTTTGATGTTCTATAGCTAAAAATCTATCTCTCCACTACCATCATTTTTCTCTGCTTCCACTACTGTTCTCCAATCTCCACCGAGTTTGTTTTTCTTTGAATGTATGTCCTCATGCCATGAGTCCTTGCTATCTTCTCACCCACATGCTGAAGTTTTCTTCATTGGAGACTTCAGTGTACACCACAGTGGGTGGCTTAATTCTTCTCATACTGATGTGGGAGGAAGCGAGGCCCTTGTTTTCTCTATTACTCACAATCTGGAGCAAATTATCAAATATCCTACTCGTGTTCCTGATCGACATGAACATGAAGCAAACATTCTTGACCTATTTCTCACTTCTAACCCTTCAAACTACTCTTATTCTGTGTTTTCCCCTCTTGGTAAATCTGACCACTCTGTGATCTCAATCTCTTCCATTTTTGCTCCCCCTCCACCAATCCCTCCTACTCAGCGCCGCCTTTGGCATTTTGAGCGTACCCAACAAAAAAATTTGCATAACTTCTTCTTTGACTTCCCATGGGATGACTACTGCTTTCAGTTCCACAACCCCGGTCAGGTAGCCCTAAAAGTTGCTGAGATCATGGACTCGGAAATGGAGGTGTACATCCCCTCCTTTATGAAAACTTTCTCTCCCCCTAAACCTTGGTTTGACCGTGCCTGCTCCATGGCTATCCAGGCCAGGAATCGGGCACATCAATTTTTCTAAGCCCCTCCTTTCGATTTAACTCGCTCTGCTTTTATTGTATCTAGGAATTGCTGTACTGCTCAGATTCGAAGGGCTACGAATTATTTATAATAAGGAACGTTGATGACTTTAACTTCTCTCCCACTGACAAATGCTCCTGGTCCTTAGCCAAAAACCTCTCCAAAAACTTCTGTAACTCAAGCTGTCCCCCTCTCATTCATTCTGATGATTCTATAGCTTGCTCTCCCACTGACAAAGCCACTCTCTTTGGCTCTCATTTTTCTGCCAACTCTTCTATAAACGATTCCAGTGCACCTGTCCCTCAATCTTTACCATATTCTAACCCTATGCCCTCCCTTATCCTTTCTTCATGCAAAGTTCATAAGGTTCTTTGCTCGCTAAAGACGAATAAGGCATCTGGTCCCGATGGTATCCCTGAAAGGTTCCTTAAGGAGTCTGCAGATGACCTGGCTCCCGTGCTTTGTCGTCATTTTTGCCTCATCCTGTCAACCAGAGTCTATCTTTCATCTTGGAGGCATGCTCTTGTTCAACCTGTTTCTTAGAAGGGTGAGCACTCTATTCCTTCAAACTACCGACCTATTGCCCTAATCTCCTTTATTGCTAAAGTTTTTGAAACTTTGCCCAATGCTCACTTCTTGAAACGCCTTGAATCTAACTTACTTATATCTGATCACCAGTATGGCTTCTGCAAGGCAAGATCCACTGGTGATCTCCTGTCGTATCTTACTCATGTATGGTCATCTTCTGTGAGGAACTATGGGGAATTCTTTGTCGTCTCCCTTGATATCTCTAAGGCTTCTGACAGAGTCTGGCACAAGGTTCTGTTGGCTAAACTCCCTGCTTATGGCTTTACCCTTTCTCTCTGTTCTCTGATTTCCAGTTTTCTTTGTGACCATTTCAAATCTGTAGTTGTTGATGGTGCGACATCTAGCCCTTTCTCTTTTACCAGTGGTGTTCCATAGGGCTCTGTTCTTTCACTTACTTTGTCCCTTCTCTTCATCAATGATCTTCTACAATCCCCATCTTCCTCTCTTATTCATGCCCTGCTGATGATTCTACCCTTCACTTTTCCTCTGCCTTTTCTTCACAGCCTTCATCTGGTACTCGTAATCAGTCTCGTATTACTTTTTCTTCTAATCTCAACTCCGACTTGCAGAGGGTATCTGAGTGGGGCATCAAAATTTAGTTTAATTCAATGCCTTCAAAATACAGTTTATGGCTATCTCTTTATCTTCCTCTACTCCTGATAACCCTATTGTCTTCGAAACTAACGAAATTTACGCTCTTAATTCTCTCAACATATTAGGAATCCATATAGACTAACTTGTCTTGGAGGAATCACATAATCTAAATTTCTAAATCTTCATCCAATAAATTGGGGGTTCTGTTTCGTGTTCGTCATTACTTTTCCTCTTTACAGTTACTTAAAATCTATAAAGGTCTTATCTATCCCTGCTTAGAATTCTGCTCACACATTTGGGGTGCTTCTTCTTATACTTATTTCCTTGATAGGGTTGAATCTAAGGCAGTCAAACTCATTAATGATCCTTCTCTTAATTCTAATCTGGATTCTCTCTCTCTTCGCTGTAAAGTATCATCTATTTTCTATTGCTACTGTTGCGTGGCCAAAGTAGGAGGCGTAATATCAAGAAAATGACATAGCAAGAAGTGTAAATCAAATCACTCGGCATGGTTTACAAATGGTCTCTACTTTATCATAAAAATAATAAAAGACAAATGAAATGCGCACTAGCTTCAAGAGCTATACATATATTTATATTTATTTCATTAAATATCTCCCACTTTCTTCAAAGGGAGAGAAAACAATATGATATGGAGGCTTTATTCATCCACAGTTCAACTTTCACTGAGATTAAAGTAATAAAATTATGTTTTTGCAGTAAAAATGATAATTCTAATAATGTCTACTCTAAGTGGGCTAAAATAAATTTAGCAAAGGGAAAATATATTTACTTTTTCATTGAACTAAAATTGATGTTAACAGATTATCGTTGCTCCTCTCACTGGTTAGACTGAAAATACAGCAGCATTGGACATCTAGGGTTTGCCAACTATACTTGCCATTGGTTATATAGAAACAAATGAACAGGGTACATATTTCAAATTTCCTATGTTCCTTATAAAATATTTAAAATATGTAGACTAAATATACTTGTGTAAAATGAAAGACAATGTCAAATATCCCCTGTTTCGTAAACAATAGCACAATATATTGTGACCAACTCTCTTATGGAATGTACCGTATTATTTATCTTAAACAATCTGTGGTATCAATGTGACTAAAGGGTTTGAGAGTGATTATAATACCTATATAAGTGTAAAATTTGCTATTACATATGATAACATTTACTTTAAGGAAAGGAACAAAGATAAGATTAAATATACAAGATTCCACTTGGCTGGCTCGACTAGGGCCTTCTGTCTGACTGAAATGATGCTGCAAGTCTACTGTCAGTATATGACTATATGAAGAATGGCTTCTCATTGGTCGTCGTTTTTTTTTTTTTTTTTTTTTGCTGCGTAATATATCTCTCTCTCTCTCTCTCTCTCTCTCTCTCTCTCTCTCTCTCTCTCTCTCTCTCTCTCTCTCTCTCTCTCTCTCTCAATATATATATATATATATATATATATATATATATATATATATATATATATATATATATATATATATAGAGAGAGAGAGAGAGAGAGAGAGAGAGAGATAGATAGATAGATAGATAGAAACATAGGTTATATCCTATTTTTTGCAGCCAACTTATTTTGCTGAAGGATTAATAGAATTAAAATTTGTCTTATATATATATATATATATATATATATATATATATATATATATATATATATATATATATATATATATATATATATATATATATATATTTTTTTTTTTTTTTTTTTTTTTTATGAATGTGCCACCAGGACGGGCCAAAATATAAAATAAAATAAAACAGCCCCCACCGAGCCTGGGCACGAAGAATACATTAAGTAAAAAGTAACAGAGATGGAGAGGGTAATGACTTGTCAGATGTGAAGGGATAATAAGAGGTATGTAATGAATATCCGAGAATATTCAGTGTTGATGTAGGCATAACAAATAACCGTAACTGAAGGCAGACTTAAAAATCTTTCAGCTGTAGTATCACAACGGGCAGCTGATGCCATGGGCCAACCTACTACTGGTGTATATATATATATATATATATATATATATATATATATATATATATATATATATATATATATATATATATATATATATATATATATATATATATATATATATATATATATATATATATATATATATATATATATATATATATATATATATATATATATATATATATATATATATATATTATATATATTATATATATATATATATATATATATATATATATATATATATATATATATATATATATATATATATATATATATATATATATATATATATATATATATATATATATATATATATATATATATATATATATATATATATATATATATATAGTTAGATAGATAGATAGATAGATAGAGTTTATATCTGCTATACTTAGGAATGAACGCATTCTATCTGAATGCCACTATGTTCATATTACAGATTCCCCAACCTCACTCATGGCTTCATTTTCGCATTTAATTCAACTCCCAATCTCATTCGGGTCCAACACTCACCAGATTAGCACATTACATATGTGAAAACATGAATAATTCTTTTTTTAACCCCGACTGGGACTTGAACCTAGGACTTATAATTACTAAGTCAAGGCGCTATCAACTACACCACAGAAGGTCAAAGGGATTCCAACCTTATAGCTTATATCTGCTATACTTAGGAATGAACACATTCTATCTGAATGCCACTATGTTCATATTAAAGATTCCCCAACCTCACTCGTGGCTTCATTTTCGCATTTAATTCAACTCCCAATCTCTTTCGGGTCCGACAATAACCAAATACGCACATTACATATGTGAAAACATGAATATTTTTTTTTACCCCGACCGGAACTTGAACCTAGGACTTATAATTACTAAGTCAAGGCACTACCAACTACACCACAGTAGTTGGTAGCGCATTCAGATAGAATGCGTTCATTCCTAAATATAGCAGATATAAGCTATAAGGTTGGAATCCTTTTGACCTTCTGTAATATGAACATAGTGCATTCAGATAGAATGCGTTCATTCCTAAGTATAGCAGATATAATCTATAAGATTAAGATCCTTTTGACCTTCTGTGGTGTAGTTGGTAGCGCCTTCACTCAGTAATTATAAGTTGTAGGTTCAAGTCCCAGTCGGGGTAAAAAAATTATTCATGTTTTCACACATGTAATGTGCTTATATATATATATATATATATATATATATATATATATATATATATATATATATATATATATATATATATATATATATATATATATATATATATATATATATATATTCGTTGTTTTTTTTAATGGGCTTTTCCTACCTTAAATGTACCTTTACATATAAGAAACTAGAAGTTAAGATGAGATAATAATAACTATAATAATAATAATAATAATAACATATCTCGGTTTCGATAAGGATGCAAAGATTCTCTCTCTCTCTCTCTCTCTCTCTCTCTCTCTCTCTCTCTCTCGAGAGAGAGAGAGAGAGAGAGAGAGAGAGAGAGAGAGAGAGAGAGAGAGAGAGAGAGAGAGAGAGAGAGAGAGAGAGAGAGAGAGAGAATGTTTTACTACAGTGTATTGCAAATGTTGAAGTATTGGTGGCCACCCTTAAAATGTTCCTCTTGCTGTGTTGTTACTTTTCATATAGGCTTTCTAGGTACTTTAAGTATGAAAAGGTCAGACCTTATTTCAAGCCCTCAACACCGTTGCATGGAACCCACCAGCGCAGGCTTTATTCTCTCAAGTTAACTCTTTACACTATTTTCATTGAACTTGCAATTCATACATTCTACTTTAGTACAGTCCATATCTTTACTTTGATACTGTCAATTTGCTACAGTATTTATTTTCCTCTATATTCGTGTAATGATTTCTTTGCTCTTGGTCATCAAGCGGGTGTTCTCGAGCAATATTCATGTCCATTCTCACATCTCCTTTGCTTGTGCAAACTGATCTCATTACGTCACTCTTTTGGCAAATATTTCTTATCCATACTCAACTGCCCTTTGAAAAGAGATCAATCAGTGAAATAAATAAAAAAAAAACTTAAGCACAAACTATGTAAATCGCAGAACCTCAGGAACCAAAGCAGCCACGTTAACTGAGTGTGGGCATAGATTTTTTATTTTTTATTTTTATGAATTACATGAACGCTATGGCTGCTGTAGCGTTTAAATTCTAAAAACAGATTCAACATGACAACGCTTCTCATTCAATATTTAAAGTTCAACTTTTATAATAGATTCGTCATTACTACTCAGGACATATTAAAGTTTTATGAATAAGGGAAATCGAACTTACGCTTTAGGTTGCATATACATGCCCTCGTATAATTGTAATTACCTAATTGTGCTTACAGGATATATCCTTATGCTCGTAACTCCCCGTCTTCGGGTAGGTTCAGTTGTTGTACTCAGTGATTCTTATTATATTTTCCCTTAAAAGAATGGATTGAGTTAGCGTAAACTAAGTCATCGCTTACCGAATTCCAATCATCAACTACACTTAAAAAAAAAAAAAAAAAAAAAAAAAAACACGTCCGTCCTTACATCCTACAAATAAGTTTCTTACGAAATTTCAAACAATAACCTCTAGTTCTAGTGCCAGCCATATCAAAATATCGATTCCTATCCACTCTATCAAAACCAAGAAGGAATTTAAAAACCGTCACCATATTTCCCTCATTCTTCTAGCTTCGTGTGACGGTAAGTCTAATTCTCTCAGCCTCTCCTCATAACTGAGATTGCTAATATCGGGTACCAGCTTCGTGGCATGTCTTTGAACTTTTTCCAGCTTATTTATGTGTGTGATTACCTAATTGTGTTTACGGGAAAGAGCCCAAAGCTCGTATCTTCCCGTCTCCTCATCGGTTCCATTTTATACTTAGTCATACTTATCATACCTGTCCTTAAAACTATGGATTGAGATAGCATTAACTACCTCCTCGCTTAGCCAATTCCAATTATCAACTACTCTTACACTGAAAAAGTATTTCCTTACATCCTACGAAGAAGTTTTCTTACGAAGCTTCAAACTATGACCTCTAGTTCTAGAGCCAGCCATATCAAAATATCGATCCCTATCCACTCTATCATAACCATGAAGGAATTTAAAGACTGTCACCATATCCCCCCTCACTCTTTTAGCTTCCAGTGATGGTAAGTCTAATTCCCTCAGCCTCTCATCATAACTGAGATTGCGTATTTCTGGCACCAGTTTCGTGGCATGTCTTTGAACTTTTTCAAGCTTAGCTATGTGCTTTTTCAAGTGTGGATTCCAAAAGGGGGCTGCATATTCGAGTTTTGGCCTCACATAGGTTACATAAATATTTCTGAACATTTCCTTGTCCATGTGCCTGAAGGCTACCCTTACATTTGATAAGAATGCATATGCTGCCCTTACTATGCCATTTATATGTATTTCTGGAGACAAATCTGCCAGTATGTTTACTCCTAGATCTCTCTCATTTTCTGTCTCTTGAAGTTGTACTCCAGCCACCGAGTAGTCAAGCTTGGGCCTTCTTGCACTTGTACCCATTCTCATTTCCTTACATTTTGAAGTATTGAATTTCATTAGCCACTTTTCTGACCACTCATGCAGATTATTTAGATCCTCCTGAAGTTCTCTACCATTGTTCTCGTTTTTTACTTTCTTCACAATCTTTGCATCATCTGCAAACATATTCATGAATGAATTTACAGACTCTGGTAGGTCATTTACATATACAAGGAACAAAAGTGGCCCTAAAACTGAACCCTGTGGAACTCCACTACTAACTCTTCTCCATTCAGACACTGAGTGTCTTACTCTAACCCTCTGTTCCCTTCCTTCTAAGTAAGTTTTTATCCATTCCAAAACATTTCCACCTATTCTAGCCATTGATTGCAGCTTCCTAATAAGTCTCCCATGTGGAACAGTGTCAAACGCTTTCTGGAAGTCTAGGAATATGCAATCTGCCCAGTCCTCTCTTTCCTGTAAGATTTGGCTTACCTCATCATAAAATTCTAATAAGTTTGTTACTGTTGATCTACCTTCTCTGAAGCCATGTTGCCTCACTGACAAAAAGTTGAAGGATTCCAAGTGAAGAGAGATATGTTTCCTTAGTAGTTTCTCCATAACTTTGCAAACTATGCTGGTCAAGGAAACTGGTCTATAGTTCAGAGCCGTATCCCTCCTTCCCTTTTTGAAGATAGGTATCACATTTGCTTGTTTCCAGCATCTTGGAATCTCCCCCGACTCCAGTGACTCCTTAAATATAATACTTAGTGCCACTGATATTGTGTTTGCGCATTTTTTAAGCACATGAGGGGATATGTCATCGGGACCTGTAGCTTTATGAACATCTAAATCCATCAGCGCTTTGCATACCTCTGTGGCTGTAAGGTTGATGTTCTCTAATACCGGCCCTTGAGCTTCTATCACTGCAATCTGAGGGGGTGGGGTATTTTCTACTGTAAATACTGACTGAAACTCCTTGTTCAATTCTTTGCAGATCTCTTCATCTGTCTCAGTGATGCTTCCATCCGCTCTCTTTAGCCTTAAAACCTGTTCTTTTACCTTCAGTTTTCCTCTGATAAAGCTGTGGAAAAGCTTGGGATTTTCTTTAGCCTTCCTGGTGATGTCCCTCTCATAGTCTCTCTCTGCCTCTCTCCTTTTACTTAGGTAGTCATTTCTTGCTCTTTTGTAGGTTTGCCAGGCATTTATGTTTTTTCTCCTCCTATACCTTTCCAGCATTTGTCTCTCCACTCCTTAGCTCTTTTACACCCATTATCGAACCATTTCTCTCTGGCATGAATTACACCTACTTTGGTGACAGGTATGCAGCAATCTACTATCTTCCCATATTTCTCACAAAAGATGTCATACATTTCTTGTACAGATTTGTTGTAAAATAAGGTTCTCCAGTCAATAACTGCAAAAAGCTCATTCATTTTGATGTAATCTCCTTTCGGATAGTTCCTCCTCATGTCCTCAGTGCCTCTACTCTCAGGAAGAATATCTTCAATGATATACTCCATCAACAACACACAGTGGTCACTCTTTCCAATTGGTGGTTCATACTCAATTTTTTCAATATCCAACACATTATCTGTGAACACTAGATCAAGTAGTGATGGCTCATCCCCACCCCTGGCCCTTGTTGGTTCCATTACATGTTGGTGTAGGAAATTCCCTTGTACGCAATCTAGGAATCGTGTGTGTGTGTATATATATATATATATATATATATATATATATATATATATATATATATGTATATATATATATATATATATATATATATATATATATATATATATATATATATATATATATATATATATATATATAAGACAAATTTTAATTCTATTAATCCTTCAGTAAAGTAAGTTGGCTGAAAATAATAGGATATAACCTATCTATCTATCTACTTAACTATCTATCTATCTATCTATCTATCTATCTATCTCTATCTATCTATATATATATATATATATATATATATATATATATATATATATATATATATATATATATATATATATATATATATATATATATATATATATATATATATATATCGTTGTTTTCTTCAATGGGCTTTTCCTACCACATTAGACTGCATGTTAACAGTTCAGTATTATTAGTATATTTAAAGTTTGTAGCAGAATAACCACAATGATGATTGAAACAACTTTTTTTTCTGCATTGTTGAGTTTTACTGTGTCTATAATAGAGTGCTTCCAAGTGCCTGTGGTTAAAGAAAGTTGTATAATACACTTAAGTTACCTAATCTATCGCTGCACGACAGCTATTGGTACAGAAAATGTCACGTGTTTCACTTGTCAGGAAGGACGGTTTCCACTTCTGCAACAGATACTGTATCTCTGATAAGTGGTACTGGGCATCTACAAGTCACGTGATAAGTGTCAGACTAGATTTGTTATCAGTGGAGGGCATGGGTTACTTATGTTCGGATGACTTTGCAACTTCGACTTCGTAATGAATAGAGAAAATTTATGTTTGTGCCCCGATACTATGATTATTGTCACTTCATAGACTTAGAGCAATGAAGAACTCTTTTTAAGGAAGTCTAAAGCTTTTTAGTAATTAATACTTAGTGCATAAGATATTTTACATTATATTTTAAGTCTTAAGTATCGAATACGCTGTTTACATGACGGACAGAGATTGCCAATCGTTTCTATGCAAAGGTCGAAGGCACTGGTTCTAGTGTAAAACGCACCCGTCTCCTGTAAGGTAACGGCTCACGAGTCATCGGTTATGGCTTTGTGGTAGGTATGAATTTGATGTTTTTATATTGTGTAATAAGTATTGGAAAAAGTGTCTGTTTCCTTTCTTACTCCCCTCCTCAGTTAGGGAAAAAATCTCCATAAGTTTTTGGTAGGTTTGGTTTGGTTAGTTAGATTCATTCAACCCTAGTTAAGAATTAAGTTGATAATGGAAGTAATTGTGTCATAGTACTTTTAGATATTATTTGATTAAGATTCGTTTTAAACAGCCCCTAATAATTAGTACTTATACCTTATCAAACCGTAATTCTTTGACATATATGTCCAAACCTCACGTCATCCACTCTTGGAACACTGCTACTTTTTTTAAAAATCCCTTAGATAAAATTATGGTTAATGATTACTATTACAACGCAGACGAGAGCCCCCCGTTGTTTACTCGAGAATAAAGAGGCACAACCAATTCTTGAATGAGCCACACTGCTGTATAAACACCCATACTTACCTTATTAAGGTGCGTAGCTACCTTAACGTACCAACCTAGCCCAACCCAACCCATATTAGGCTAGTATAAAGTTAGGACCCGAAATTCAACCAGGTTTGTTTAGCGGCAGGACAGGACAACTACTAAGCGCTATCCTCTGCCTGAGGCGTTCCATAGATAGTTTGTAATGAATGGATGTGAATAAGTGTTCAAGAGAAAAGGAGAGGAAATGCTGCTTTAGATATAGGGGAAAATGAGGCAGCAGAGCAAAATTTCATTGACAGGCAAGGACATTGATAGGAAATCCTGCAATTTATCTCAGAGATATGAATAGCCAGACTCATGCGCACGAACATATTTGAAGTAAAACATGAAGGTTTTCCACAAAGATAGAGCACCTCGTAATAAGCATTTTAAATATTCAAGCTCATAAAAGTAACATAGAGATAGGATCATTAAAGTTATATTTAGTCAGAAAAAGTGATATAAAGATAATGATATGAGAAATGGAATATATGGCATACCCATTGAAGCCTTGAAATCTTTGTGTCTTTCACAATAAGAATTAGCGTAAATGAAATCAAGCAATACTAGACAATATGCTATTATCACATAAATATCCATAATACATGTACCTCAATCTCCAAAAGCATGTAAGTTCCAATATGCTATAATATGTATCTTTATATAAAAAGTTTTCATAATTAATGCTAGTATCTACCGACAACAAATATAGCACTTTTTTTATTTAAAATATGACATTAATATTCGCAAGTTGGTATGACAAACATCCTTTCAACACATGGCTTGCTTGGTTTATTATGGGGTGTTACTATAACTTGAGGGTGATGAGCCCCCTCTTCTAAGAATAGAGACTTTACATCCTGTCATGGGTGTATCATATCCAGCGCCAGAGAAAAAGAGCTTTAAGCTGTAGCTCTCTTTATTTACCAGAAGTTAGAAAAAGACAGTGAAAATCAACCAAGTCTTGCAGCCTATATGACTGTTACTTTTTTAAGGCCTTTTTAGCTTCTTTGACTTTAAACTTGCTAAATGTTATCTTTATCTTTGATCTAAACATTAAAAAAAAAATTGCAGACTTTCACCTATAAGTATTATTTCTTATCACAAAATTTCTTCATATTGGCATATTAATAACTTTATTATATGAAGGGCATTCATAGAGGAGTTTAATATTTTTGTTCCCTGAAATTACAGTACAGCTTTATGATAATGCAGTATCCTTTGGTTATTAATTCTCCTTAATTGATTTATTAGGTGTCAGCGTTAATTTGAATAAAGGGAAGTCATTTGTAATTATCACATCAATTGTTGATAAAGTGAAAAGTCCTGCGGCACTAGAATGACAACGTATAGCAAGATACTGCCTTATTCCTGTTATGAACTTGGGCATTGTTGGGAGCCCAGTTGTGCAAGGTCATCTTTTGAAATTTGTATCATTAGTTTCATTGAGAGCTGCCAGATCTATGGAGTCGTTTATCTGGTAAGACAAAGTTACTTTTTTCTATATATCTGTAGTTGGAGCCAGCACCATTACATTGGAATTTTTATGTATAGCAAATATATTTAAGATTATGTATAATGTGTGCCATTTAATACTATTATGGTTTGTACTGCTGAGATAAAAATACATTCGTATTAACAGTATTATTTATACTGGAGTAAGGGGTAGCTCATCGTAAATAAAGAACTTCATTTTATAATCGTAAATTCTTTAATGTATAATATATTTGGTATTCATTCACCATTCTTTACTTATTTAAATATATACTCATTACTAAACCATTTCTTTCACATGTTAGCATTTTGATAACTCCCTAGGTATGTAAAGAAATCATCCAGCTTCAAACATGGGTAAACTCGTTTGTAAGTCAGTATGCCAATAGAAATTCAATACTGAAAGGTACTGTACATCTTATCCAACTGCTGTGGGGAGAAATGTCCAACATGTTGGTCGTAAAGTCATCAATTATGTTGCCTCATTTTGAAACTGTTTGGTTTGTATGCCAGATATTTGTATTCTTTGTGTTATTCATTAGCTTTGATGCGCACTTTGATGATTATACTTTTTTTTTTATATACCTTACAAGTCCTTTGCTTAAGTCTGTGTGTATGTTTTCTCTAGGTACGATTCATAAATATTACTTCGCTCTCACCCAAACCATACTTCCCTCCTCATCATTTGTCCTTCGGAATCAGTCTTGATATTGTAAGCGTATTTCTGTTTCTTCTTTTTTTTTCAGCATTCTACTTTATTTAATTATAATATTGGAATAATTCTTTGTGTTTTGTTCCTTTTAGTTTTGGTTCTGATTTGAAGCTTGTGTTGCCTATTTTACTTTTGTCTGAGAGAACATTTACAGAGATTTGTACTTTATCTTCAAAATGGTTTACAGTTGTTAGATGTCCCTTACCTTAATTAATAATAATTATTGTAATTAGCTTACCTTGCTGTACACTTTCAATTTGCTGTATTTACCTGATGATTTTTCAGCTAACAGCCTCTATCTTCTTCAGATGATAATCCTATGAATTGAATTACTTTGTATATACAGTATTTTTATTAATTCTCGTTGAAATAATCTTCTGAGTTCTCTTTAGAAAATATTTTCTTTGACTGGCAGTATTGCCTCTTTGCTACTCCCTTAATAAGGACTTTTCTTTGGAAAATCTTGACAAATATAGTAAGTAAATGCCCCCCCAGTCTACTTATATTAGTGTGTCATATAAGCATAATTATATGTTATTGTGTAAAGGGGGAGTTACTCAATATAGATGTGTACGTACCCTGCTACTTAGTATTTGCTTGGTGTGAATGGGAGCCAGGTCGTTGACTTGTGCCACATAGCTTTGGGGTTACTGAGGTCAGTTTTATACCTGTGAATTACTACATGTACCGTTTTCAATGTTCTCGTTTATACAGTCAGTGACTCTTCACCCTCACCTACCTATACTATCAACAGACATATAGTATTCTGAATACAATGCTCCTTTATATACTTAAAGTAATGCATATAAATTGTAGATAGCTGAAATAACTTTTTAAATTTTATGCAATAAAAAGCTCTCTCTATTCCTTTCCTTTTGATCTGTCATTAGGGCCAGGATTTGTCATAGTTGGTATTTTATAGGATCAGCCGCCACAATTTTTTTTCAAGTTAACCAGACAACGGCATTTCTTAATTTGAGTTGCATCAAGTGTGACTGGTTTAATTAACACTTATGATTGATATAGGCTTGGAAACGCTTGATACAGGCTAGAGAAGTGGTTCTATAAATGTGTTCAGAAACATCTCATTTAATTTGTAAATTATTGTACTGAATAATTCTAAACACTAAGCTTTGCAAGTATGCTGTAAGCGTAGCCAAATGTGCATTGAATTCTATACACATGTGATGTTTTTGTATGTACACTTTCTTTATGATTAGATATATTTTATATATTAATTGGAGTCTTTTATTCCACTCTTTACCTTCATGCCCACACCTGTCAGGATGGACATTATGCACCAAGAAAACGATTGAATATGGAATGGGTTTAGTGTAGTGGTTCTTTCACCCTTTTAAGTGAAGCTTACTTCCCCTTACCCTCCCTCCCCTACTTTGCTATTCCATTCTTTTCTCTTCGTTTTTCATAGCTAGTCTACCTCTTATTGAAATAGGACGTTAAAGTTCACGTGTGCAGACCTATCATTCCTTGCTTTACCTGGGATATAGAATTTCCAGTGTACATGGTTTCAGTTAGCTCATATATGTACTCTGGGTATATCTGTGCCTCAAGCTGGATGAGTTTTTCATCCATCACCTAAATTATAAAATATTGATGCCAGTGGTAGAGCCTTCTTAGAATTTTAGGAAATTATTACATTTCTAAAATGCAGGGGCTTTTAATTTATTTTCCGTTAATTTTATAAGAAGGTGATGTTTGTCTTATCTCTAATTTATCATGCTTTAACTATAGGCCGTCAAAATTTGTAATAGAACTTTACTTGAAACACTCCTAAGACTCATAGCAACCCAAAGATCCCATATTACTTGGTATTATACACATTACTCCATATTCATAAGTGCCTAATACATGTAGAAAGGCAAATACTACCCTTATATTTAAGTATTGTAATACAATTATGCTATGGAACTTTTAGAATAACCTAATTATCAGTCACCATATCTTTAAATATAGCATGTCTTGCAATATATTCATTGTTATAAACTCATGAACTACGTATTAGGCCATAAGTTGTCTAAGAGCATTTCCTCTTAATGCTAGCAGCTCAGCTGAGAAAGTGCTACAGATTGCTGTTTTACAAGATTCTGTATATAAACTCTCCTGACAATGGTTTTATGTAATTACCAGAAGAAAGACTTTTATTTGGCATATCAGTTCTCATTTTGTCAAGATAGAGGAGAGCTTCCAAAAATACTTTATGTATGTATTCCTATCCTGTACTGTATCATTACATTATTATTACTGTATTTTGATTTATTCATATTGCATACTTTATGTTTTTTGTAGTGCTGTAGTTAAGTGTCTTTAGCCTAAGTACTGTACAGTACTGCATATGTTTGTAATGTACAGTAGGCTTTTTTTTATTAAACACAACTTATGAATGGACTTCTGGAATATAACACGTTCAAAAGTTGGGAGTGTCTGTATGCGCGAAATTTATTTTATTCATTAGTTGAAAGCAAAGTTACTAATGACTTCATACTGAAACTCGTTATAAATCCCTGGACATACTGGTAAATGCCGCAGTTGATATGATAAGTGAATTACGAGATGTTTTCAAAATAATTCCACTCTAATAATTTATGCTACACAACTCCGTCGAATTGTTCAGTTATGTAAGACATTAATTACAAAGCAAATTCATACTTATTTTTGACTAGATCCTTATAATATAAATTAATGTACCACTCCAAGATGTAAAAACAATAATAACTTTGGATATTTAAAATAGAAAGTATCATGAAATTTACTAGTCTCCATTATTGTTTTCTAATAAATAATGTTTGCTATAAACAATATGTGGGATGGTTGAGTTTAAAGTGAGAAGTTTAGCATCCTGCTCCTTTAGTTCGTTCTATCTTTCTCTTACTCTGCAATTTTTTCTATCTCTTGGGCCAAAGGACAAAAGCACTGCCTCTGTGCTCCCCTGCATACTGTAAATGTCTACTTAACAATTGGGAATGAAGGGTGGGAATCCCCCCCCCCCCTTTGTATATTCCTCCGCTAATACCAAGGCGTATGAGGAGGTTCTGGTAGGAATTCTCCATCCAGAAGTTTATTTCTTTGATTTAGATGTAAGAAGAGTTAGGGTTGAGCTTTGGCTCTGCTATCTCCCCTACAGGGTGGATTGCTGCTGTTGTATATCAGGAGAATACTAAACAATTAAAAGTTTCCTTATAACTATTGAACATCAGACCATGTACATTTTGCTTGTTAGGAATTTAGAGTTTGAATAAGCTAATTGTGCATTTCAGGTTCTTTACATGCAGACCATAATCGCTGGAATCATGACTAATTGGTGAAAAACATGTAAATATTGATTATTACATTGCAAGAATCTGGAAACGATTTACCTGAGCTGTGTAAAAGACAACATTTTTGTCCAGATCCCATATTATAGTAAAACAGTAGAAAGGACATGAAGAGAAAATTTACATACATATACAAATACAAACCTGGCCCTATTCCCTCTTGTAATGGGCTGAACTAAGAAGCATGCCTTCACCACAATCCACGCATACCTCTATTACTCCTCTTAGCTCTTTGTGGATAAAGGGTTGCCACATCCATCTCACCGCCTTGCTTCTGTCACCCACAAAGTAGGCAGGAAAGGATATTCTACAGTGAGACCTGACAGCTGCAGCTGGTTTATCCCCACCGCTTCATCACATGGCAACTCCCCTCACACCAGCCCTGCACAGTTTGCTGAGCTAATAGGTGCGAGAAATCCTTTGGCCCAAATAACCAATACACAATTCTCCTCCACTAAATTCCTATCTCTTGCATGCTCTCCTCCCTGCTCCACTGACATTCCACATACATCCATTGCCCTTTTCACGCCATCCATCCATCTCATTCAAGGTCTTCCTCTTGACCTAACTCCAACCTCTTCTACACACCACACTCTCTTAAATATTCGTTCATCACTCATCCTTTCCATGTGTCCAAACCAACTCATACTCTCAGATCTAACCTATCCAACAGCTTTCTTTCAACAACCGTTCTCTGCCTGATCTCCTTATATCTTACTCTATCTATTCTAGATACACCAGTCATACTTCTTAAACACTTCATTTCCATTACATTCACCTTGTTCTTTTCATCCTATCTTGCATTCCAAGTCTTTTTTCCATACAATACTGTCGGCACAATCACACCTTCATATATCCTTCTCTTTGCCTTCAGTTCCAAATATTTATTTCTCATCACAATTTTCAACCCACATAGACATTCACTCGCTTTCTTCACTTTATAACTTACCTCCACATCCACTTGTGCATTCCTTGATGCATGTGACCCCAGATACTTAAAATTCTCAGCTTCTTCAAGAAACTCCCCATTCACTCCTACATTCAATCTGCCAACATTAACACTCCACATGCATCTCATGACTTTACTTTTACCAATATTTACCCTCAACTTCCTTCTTTCACACACCCTAACAAACTCAGTTACCAAATGATTGAGTTCATTCTCAGTATCAGCCACCAGTGCTGTATATCCGCAATAGCAATTTATTCAGTTTCCACAACTTCCAAACTTACCCAGTAATTCCAAGCCTCAGTTTAATACTCTTTCATTTACTTCCCTTACCAGCCATCTGTGTACTCATTAAATAACTACTGCGTCATTACACGACCTTGCGTTCTACACAAACCAAGCACTCTTACAATTCCCGATACACACATGCTCTACTATTCATGTAAAATCTCTTCACCACATTCAACAAACTTCCACTTATTCCATACAGTCGCAATACACTCCACAACGCCTCTCTATCAACCCTGGCATGCACTTTCTCTCAGTCCATAAAAGCCCAAAAAATGTCTTTACCTTTCTCTAAGAACTTCTCACACACCTGTCTTACCACAAATACCAGATTCACACATCCTCTTCCTCTCCTGAACCCACTGTTTTTCCCCAGTCAATCTCTCATTACCTTTCCTAATTTTCTCGAGTAACACTTTTCTTAGTGATATTAATTGGGAATTATATATATTATGATGAAGTTGGCATCATATGAAAGAAGTTTAAGCAGATCTACTCTACATTTTGAGGACAGATGTATAGTAAATAAGATTTAGACTGAATAAGCAGTTCATAACTTGAATGACTGAATACAGTAATAACTATGGTCTTAGTTAGAAGAAAGAGGAAGCGTGCTGTAAACAGAAATATTTGATTCAGATGCAGATCAGCATGATTACTGTAAAATTCTCAAACCACATTAAGATATTAAAATGTTTAAATAAATAGAGAGAGAGCATCAGGAAGACATCTAAACCTAGGTATTGAGTGTGTTAATGATAAATACTGAAATAAATGGAATAAAAAACTTTTTTCTAGAGGCAATAGATCAACGTATTCTTGAAATGACTAAAATTTTCAACAATAACTTTTTCACTGTGTTTATAAAGGCTGTTGTCAGCGTGAACCTATATTACCATGTTTTAGAATTCTTCTTGTCAAAATTGTTAGCAACATAATGTGCAAAGTACTCCTAATACTGTACTAGATATAAATACATTTAGTGAATCTGAAAGTTATCACCCAAATATATTCCAGGTGACGGTGAATGAGATGGCTTTGCTCCCTATTGTTAAAAGTACTGTAATTGGGATAATAGTAAAACAAATGTGATTTTGTCTCTAGTAATCTTGATTATTATATATGACAAATCTTGCTTAAGCAATCCAGTACTGTGTTTTGATTGAGTGAGTGAATTTGTTGATCAGAGTATCCGGTGATGTGATTTAATTAAAAGTCAGGAAAGCATGTGGTTAAGTATCTCATTATATATTGGCTTAAATGGTCTGTATATATGTAAACTTAGCTACGCTTTACTATGTTAAGCATTCTATAAAAAATTTAGATGGTACTCAGTTAGCAGTGAATTATTGTAAAGATCAATCCTGATTACATGTGGTTTATTTTTTTTAACCTTTATGAAAATGATAATGAATTATAGAATAGGTATGAAGGTAGGAATGAAATACTTTGCTAGGATAACCGGTGCAGTAGAAATGTCAGGTTATGCTGTAGAAAATTTTGATATAAATTTGTGTTCGTAGTAAAACTGAAGGTGAAGATATTTATTTAAATCCCTTTTGTAGAGCTTGTCTCCTGTTCTCTGTGAGGGGAAAAATTAATTGATGGGATTGTGCTTGTGGTACATCTTCAAAAGGCTAATGAAATTAGTCTGAGCTAGCTAAAAGTTAGTGAGTAGATTTTGCTATTGCCTAAAGCTGCATAGAGTAGCTTACACGTTGGAAGTGTTCATTGATGTAGATGACAGATGACTTACCACTAGTTTTAGTTGTGAAGGAGAGCATCTTTTGCAAAAGCCTTTGAATCTCTCAATGGTAATAGATATGTTGTTGGGGGTTTGCATTTTCTTCTTTGGTAAATAGGTTTACTATATCATTCATGTCACATAATTACTTATTTTATCCTCAGCTGCATTTTCTTCTCTTGTAAAAGGTTCACTTGCATCATTGAAGGCAAATTGTTACTTATTTAATCCACAGCTGTGTCTGAATCGTTAGACTCTTTTCTTAAAAGGGCATCTTTTAGAATGCTCTGACCTTTATTGAAATGTAAGGCTGTGATGAAAGGTTCCTGTTTGAATATCATGGTGGAGAGCAGTTTCCTTTTAAAAGAGTGGGATATAGCTGAGGCCCCTCTCTTTATACACTGAACTACGGTTTAGTATTCTGTGTACAGAAAAAATGGAACCTTTATATCTTCAGAGAAAAAAATATTACAACCAATTTCAAAATTTTATATGGCAATTGGATAAACGCTAGTCAGCATGCCTGTTCATTTTTGCTCCCCTAATGAATGGAAGCTCCGTCTCTTCTGAGAAGTGTCTGTGTTCCTATATATGTATGCGAGAGGAGGATACTGCAATCATTTCTTGTTCAGAGCTGGTGATTTAGACCCCTCTTTAGTGATAGGAGAGTCACCTTTATCTTCTTTTACATAGGGTGAGCCCGAAAGAGAAAATTTTGTGTTAATCACCATGAGAATGGTATTTGCCATTGTGTTTGTTATGTCTGGGAAGATGAGAAGGCTGACATCCATTACACCATAATTACAGTAACTCACTGAAAAACAAGCCAGTAGTAAGTCCAGATGATGTAAAATCGAAGAGAGGAAGGGTGCTTTGAATTAATTGGTATTGTGAGTGAGGTGAGAAAAAAAAGCAACGAAGGTCAGTGGAGGTGAAATGTAGAAGAGATCAAACCTTTGCAGACTGTTAGCTCCTCTTCTTTGTTTTCTTTCTCAATAGGAATGGGATTCTGAGAGGTACCTGCAGTAGAGGGTTGAGGTTTTGAAGTAGCAGCAACTGAAGCATTATGGAAAATAGCAGTAAGCTTAGCATAGAAATCTATAAAATCCTTGTTTTTTTTTGTAGTTTTCTTTCATGTATTTTTTATATTGGGAAATGGATTTGGCCAACTTTTCTTTAATCTTGATATATGATCTAAAATTTCTCTCCTTTTCATGTAGCAAAGAACATGCACCAATGAATATCTAATACAGTACTGATCTCTTGCGCTTGATTATCTTAATTTGTTGTTAATTGCCTTGTTCTTTATATTTGGTATCCTCTCTCACTTTTTCTTATTTGCTTTAAATGAGTTCCACATTGTACGGCTCCTCTGAGCGTGATACCAATTCTTGCTGTATCTTATTGTTTCCCCCTCCTGACTAATAATGTCTTCATTGATGGTATATAGATAAATTCAAGACTGTTAGTCATTTATAAAATTTTGAATGCTTCTACCAGAAAGCATTCATATTGTATGCGGTACTTTTTGTTTACTTTTGTCATATTTCTAGTCACCAGTTGTATGCGACAGTTTGTATATGGTTCTCTTACTGTTGTGTTGCTAACCTTATCCAAGCAATCTACCTTCTGTTTTATATTTATCTTTACAAAATAAGCTTTGAAATGGAGCAATTACTCCTTGGTAAGAGGAATGTTTTGTTTGGAGGAAAATACTCTCTGTTTGACCAGAAGCATTGTCAGTTATTAACACGGTTCTTATGCAGATCGTTCTCTGTATGATTTTTCTTTACAAAAGGACTAAAATAACTTCTAACTAAG